>SJYQ01091795.1:508871-563535 GCA_006410935.1 Redunca redunca | reverse complement strand
CACAGTCAAAGGCTTTGGCATAGTCAATAAAGCAGAAATAGATGTTTTTCTGGAACTCTCTTCCTTTTTCTATGGTCCAGCGGATGTTGGCAATTTGATCTCTTGTTCCTCTGCCTTTTCTAAAACCAGCTTGAACATCTGGAAGTTCACGGTTCACGTATTGCTTACACACATGCAGATACAGAAACACACATGTACACATGCACATACACAAGGAAAAGGAGTTTCATGAAGTCGTCCTCATTCTTACTGTGCGTGGCACTTTACGCACTCTTTTCTGGTGTATTCCATATCATTTACTGAATGCTGGTGATGACCCAACACTTTGACCTCACACCCCACTTTGGGCTTTAAGCCACAGTTTGAAAAGATATTGATCTTATTGATCCTCCTGCCTCCACCAACCCTTCCCAGGCAGCTAAGTTTCCTTCAACAATGCCCTACCTCTGATGCCGCCCCTTTGAGCCGCTGGGTCCTCTAAGGGCTGTGCTCATGCCCAGATTCTTCCAGCACCAAGGGCAGCTTGGGGAGAACCTCAGTGCAGTAAAGCACTGTCCACTCAGCTCTGAGTCTCTCTCTTTTGTGCTGCACCTTGTGACACGTGGGATCTTAGTTATGCCACCAAGGATGGAACCCATGCCTGCTGCATTGGAAGGCAGAGTCTTGACCCCCGGAGCGCTGAGGAAGTCCCTGAGTCTCCTTCATGTCAGTATTATACTTTACTTCTGCGCTTTGTTGATGTCATGGTGCCGCCTTTCAGATTTTAATTTAAACTTTTTTAAAGAGTGTTTTTTTCCTAAATGGATGCCTCTCTTCCTTAGTAGACTTAAAGCTGCGAGAGAACAGGGATTGTATCTGTTTTTGTTCACCATTTTATTGCTAGCTATATAGCTAGCCCATAGGAGGGACTCAGTAAATATCTCAATACACCTTCTGCCCTCACGTAGCACAGGAAAACTCCCCAGTGCCTGCACATACAGGCTCTCTTATGGATGCCAAGCTCCTCAGATTCCAGGCCCCTTCTGGAAGCCCACTGTTCACATTTCCCCCCACAAGTCCTAAATACCCAATTAATCTATTAGTTAGTTAGGGTTTCCTAGATCAGACATGGATTTCCCATCTCAACGCCCACCCCTCTGGCTAGAATTCCATTCCCCTTTGTCCTCCTGATGAATCCCTGCTTATCCTCACAGCCAGCTCCTGCCTCTAAGCTCCCGCACCTTATTGAGTGAATGGATGAATGAATGATTCTACCACCGACTGACCGTGTCTAACAGTGACTTCCAGTGCCCTTGACTCACGCCCTCATCTGACCGTGGCCTCTCTGAAGCAGACGTGGTTGGCTGCATGCCCTTCACCGCTCTGTGGCTGGCAGCGGGCCCAGGTCACCTGCCTGTGGTGAAGGAAGTTTGGGAAATCCACCTGACGTGCTTCCTACTCATCACCACCAGGGGGAAGCAGTGAGCCGCCCTTCAACAATCCTTGCTTTAAATTCTCTTCTCTCAGAAATTACCATTGGTTCCTTGAGGCTTCATATTCTCTGGGGAGCTGGATGGTTCCTGCCATTTCCCCCGCCCTTCACCTTAACCAAAAATGTATCCCAAACTAGAGGAAAACACACACACACACACACACACAAACACATGTGAGTCTTTTCCACCAGATTCTTGTTTCTTGAGGGTCATACCGTATTATCTTTGGTATCCCGACGTCTCAGCCAGAAAGCTGGAGCTTCCAACAGTCAGTGAAATCAGATATTTAAAATTCTGGTGTGTAGTGGGGACTCAATGTGTGTTTGTTGAGTGACTGAAGGAATAAAAGTTGTGTTGAGAAACCCATCTGGAAACCAAGCTTGTGGAGACAAGGGAGCTTTCTATCTGGCTAGGAATGAGTGTAATCCCTACCTCTGTCTCAGAGCATAGGGGCAGCTTGATTTTAGGGTTGTTAACTCTAATCTTAGTTTTTCTCCTTGGATTCTGGGGCTCTCCTTATTTCCAGGTTCCCAAGGAACCCCAAAGATAGGAAAGCTTAACCCTTTCATCTCTTCTCACAATTTGTTAGATCAGCTTTTGCCTGACACCAAAGAATACTTAATCCTCCCTTCAACAAGCTCCAAGAACCCCGAAGCCAGAGTGTCTTAACCTTTCCTTATCACATCAGCTGTGACCTGAAACTGGAAAGCGTTCATTCGCTCATGTAACAGAATTTATCAATGCTTCAAGTATGCTAGGCACTCTCTGAAAACACGTGCTTAGATATATGTCTTTGTGGAGTTTACATTCTAGAGGGGGGAGACAGGCAATAACTTATATCATAATAAGCATGTACATTATAAAGTGTGCTAGGCGAAGAGCTGTGGAGAAAATGGAAGGTTGAGCTGGTGAAGGCGGATCAGTAGTGTCCTCTGGGAACAGGGGACAGCCATCACATTAAAAAGAGTGATCAGGCAGGCCTCCCTCCCCGGCACTGTTTTCCTTTCCAGGGTCCCCTCAGTCCTCAGTCGTCTGCTCGGAGTGTGGAACCTAGCATCAGACAAACCTGTCAGCTGGGTGACTTTGAGTTCGGTGCCTCCTGATTCTGAGCTTAGTTTCGTGAGTAGAGTGGAGGTGACGATCATTTCCACCCCACTGACTTTTGGGTGGATTACAGGAGATGATGCAGGCAGTGAGAGATGCGAGTTTGATCCCTTAGTTGGGAAAATCCCGCTAGAGCAGGGCATAGCAACCTGCTGCAGTATTCTTGCCTGGAAAATCCTGTAGACAGAGGAGCCTGCAGACTAGGCCATGTGGCCTCCAAAGAGCCAGACACGACTTAGTGACGAACACAAGGGTGGAGGCGGTGGCCATTTCCACCCCCCCGGTTGGGTGGATTACAGGAGCTGACCGGGCAGGGCACTGCTCCTGGTCCGGGTTAAGCACATTGTCGCTTTCACTATCATTACTGTAGTGACCATCACCATCCCACACCCACCATCACCACCATTCCTGCTTCAGTCCCCGTGATCGCCAGCATCGTGGCCACCATCGCTGTCCCTGGAGCCTCGAGCCTTTCTCTGCGCCCAGCTCACTTTCCTCCACCTTCTTTCCATTCTCTCTAACTCTACTCTCTAATTCTCTGTTTATCTTTGATTTCTCTTCCCTCTGAGCCACTGTTTTCCTCAACCTTGATGATTCTTTAGAACCTATTTCCCACTTTTCGCTGGCTTGATTGTTCTCTTGTGGTGGCCCGCCTTTCCCTGGCTAAAAAAAATAAAAACAGAAGTTCAAGCTATACCCCGCGGCTGTGGTCACTATAGACCTGAAGTCCTAGGGTGAAACTGATTTCGCTGCTAGAAGAGTATGTTCTCACCATTCTTCCCACCCCCCGCCCCCCCGGCTCCCTCCAGCCCAAGGCTTGAGACCTTGGATACAAAGACCACGGGCTCCCTTCCTGAACTTTCCTTTCCTGAGTTGCAACTGCCTTACCAGAGGAAAGCCTGGTGGGGGCATGGCTCCGATATCAGAGTGCTGTTGTTGTGGCTTTCTTTCTCTCTTCCGAGGCTTCCTCTTTCTCTCTATGCTGTTTCTTGGCTTTTTGATTATTTTCAGCCTAATAATACATGGTCACTTGTGTCTTCACTTTCCTAAGGGAAAAACCAGGTTCAAGATGAAGGAAGACCTTGCTTTTCTCCCTTTTCCTCACCCCTCCCTCATGTACATGTCTCAAGCACTCACTACACATCTGATACTCTGCTGGGTTCCAGGGCTTGAGGACTCTCATGGAACTTCAGCGTGGAGCTGAGACCAAGAGAAGGAGGAGGAGGAGGTCTCCTGATGACTCCGGGATGGTGGGGTCATGTGGAAGTGCATTGGAGCATCCCAGGCGTGGAGAGACCAGTGTAGGGCTGGCTCACTGGGAATGCTGGGGAGAGAGGCTGGAGCTGGGGTCAGACAGAGGGCAGGCCAGCCCTCACGGTGGACCAGGGCATGGAGCTTGCATGGCAGGGTTTTGAGTTGAAGATCCCTGGATTACTTGTCTAGTTTTCAAACAAACACTGGCTGCAGATTGGGTGGGTGGCTCGGAGTGAGATGTCAGGAGGTGTCAGAGGAGCCCAGGGGTGCCACTGGCAGACAGGTGTCCTGGGGGTTTGCTTTCTCAAGCACCCACCCCAGCTCCTCCTCCCCTAAAGGTTCTGGCTTGGTGGAGGGTCAGAGAACTGGCAGCCAGGAGAGAAATGGGAGGCAAAGCGGCCCCAAAGTAGGACAGCCTCAGATGTTCTCCGGTTTCTCCGCAGTTTGGGGGTTGAATGAAGCCCACCAGGACCCCGCCTTCCACTAGAGCCTTCCTTCCACTGGAACAAAGAATAGGCGCTGTCTTGATTGCCCTATTGTTTCAGTTGCTTTTAACTTTGGGAGGGCTGGGCTGGGTGGTGCAGGAAGAGCCGCCCCTCCCACAGCCCCCCAGGTTTGCTGTGTTCCAGTCCCTGTCCGTTCTCCAGAGTCTTGTTTCATGGGTTATCAGGAATCCCGGAAACAGCATTGTCCTGTGTTAGGACTCTTGATGCAGGTGACCAAAACCTAACGTGATCACCCTCATGCAGACACAGCTCATTCATTCACCCCAAAATTACGATTGAACGTCACAGCGGGGGACTAGAGACACAGTAGGGGGCATGGCAAGCCAGCTCCCACGGTTGTGTTCTAGACCTGCGCCATCCATTACAGCAGCCACTAGGCTCGTGTGGCAAATTAAAGTCATATTCATTAAAGTGAAGTAAAGGTAAAATGTTTCTTCTTCCGTGGCACTCGTCACTCTTCAGGAGATCCATCACCACCTGCGTCTAGTGGCTCCCCTATTGGAACAGCCCTGTTCTAGGTCATTTCCATCATCACAGAAAGTTCTGTTGGAACGCTCTGCTCTAGAATATACAGAGAGAAACAATAAGCAAGAGAAGTAACAAATGGTGATCAGTTTTGTGCAGAGAATTACAGGAGAGTGCTATGACAGTGACTCAGTGGCTGGTTCTGGTGGGGAGGTCACAGACGGAGTGTCAGTCAGGGCTCCACCAGAGAAGCAGAGCCCCAGGGCAGCACCCCGTCCGGGGCCCAACCTACCCTTCCCGATCCAGAAGGCTGCCTTTTGGCCCCTCTGTATAGCCCACTTGTTGCTTCCCCTGCAGTGACCAGCTCTGGCTTTTCTGGACCTCCCCACCATCCCTCTGAGATAAGAACAAAGAGAGCCTGGCCCCCTGCTGTCGCCTCTGATCAGCACTGGGGTTGTGCCCAGCAGGTGCTGAGCAGAACTGGGCACAAAACTGACCCCGAACTTGTACTGTACAGTCTGCGGGGGCTGAGCTGTTTGAGGATTGTGGTTCCGTGTGCAACGCACTGGACGAGCCAGGTCAGACCCAGACGGACCATCACATCCGTAATCAGATCACAGCTCCTCTTCCCAGGCTCTCCCTGTCTTCACCAGCCCACCACGCCTGGCTCCCCTGACTTTGCTTTTCCTTGGAAGGCCTGCCTCAGGGCCTTTGCATGGGTCATTTTTTCTGCCTGGAATGCACTACCCTAGTCTGCCTGTGGCTAATCCTTGTCACTTGGGTCTCAGCTCAAATGCAACCTTCTCCTGGTCCCACCTCCCTCTCAATCACTCATTTCTTCACGGTCCCTGTCATAAATACAATGATTTTTTTTGCTTAAATGTTTGTTTCTCTATCTCTTCTCACTAGAACAATGGATCTCAGACCTGAATATGCATGAGAATCCCCCAGAAGGCTCTACCCCCAGAGTCCCTGGTTCAGCCAATTTGGGGCAGCACCCAGGAATCTGCATTTTTTAACAGTTTCCCAGGGGATGTTGCTGCTTCTGGTTTGGGGCCTGCACTGTGAGAACCACTGTGCTGGAATTGTCCCAGGGCCTGACTCAGAACCAGAGTGTCAGGAGGAGTTACTGAGCGACTAAATGAGTGACGGTCTGTGGTAATGGTCACAGCAAATACTACATTCTTGCCGGGCCAAGAGCTGTTCTGGGTAACTGACATGCAGCCTTAGCTTACTTAATCGTTGCCACAATCTCGTGAAGTCTACGTGATTCTATTTTCTGGTAAGAACACTGAGGCTCAGAGTCACACAGCAACTGAGTATCAGAAACAGGGTTTGTGGAGAAGGAAATGGCAACCCACTCCAGTATTCATGCCTGGGAAATCCCAGGGACAGAGGAGCCTGGCGGACTATAGTTGATGGGGTCGCAAAGAGTCGGACATGACTGAGCGAGTAAGTGTGCTCCAGTGTCATATCCTGGCATGGAATACAGTCATGGCTTTGGGTTTCCCAGAGACAAAATCAAATCAGCTTAGTGGAAGAGCTTACCCCAGAGAAAGTACAGCATATCGGTTCATAGAATATAAGAAGGAAGAGATTGCTAGCCCTGATGCCCTGAAAACACTGGTATTTCAGACTTCATGGTTGGTTCTTTGAGTGGCTGAATTGCTTTAATATCTAGATTTTATCTGATGAGTCAGAAATCCCAAACCACATTTATTTTATATAAACATTAAATCCAGACCAGCCAAACAAGAAAAAAAACAAAACACAGAGTTTGAACCTGGGTCCATCTGACTCCTAAGCTGTGGCTCCCTCCTAGGAGAGAGGTGAGGGAAGCTTTCCCCTTACCTCTGAGAGCTCCATGTGTCTCCCTCCGTTTGCTCAGCTGAAGTGACCGCCCTTGCTGGGGGAAAGGGGTTGCAGGGATGTAACAGCTTAAGCCAGAACAGAGATAAAAAGAAAGAACATAAAGCCTGAATGATATGTAGTTACCAAACTGCCTGTTTGCAGAGCACCTTCAGCTGTAGTAAGAACCCACACACAGATAGCTCCTTTCGATTCTCACAACCAGTTGAGTGGTAGGTAGGCAGACCAGGATGAGTACCCATTCCACAGATGGGAGCACTGAGGAAAAGAGAAGGTTACTCTGAGCCACCCAGGATCTCACAGAGCTGGGACTGGAACAGCAACGTCCCTTTCCTGCTTCTCAGTGCAGAACCCTTTCTCTTGTCTGGTGTCAGGAGTGGGGTGGGGATGATGGCAGTGGCCGTGTTTCCCCTCCAGGTGGGATCCTGGAGCTGGGGAGAATGGGGTGCTGCCCCAAGCTGGGCATGGCTGGGAAAGCTCAGGAGTCCCTAGATCTGCTTCAGAGTCTGAGTAGACTCCCCGCTTTTCCTGGCAGTGTTGAGTCTGACTTGGTGACTATTTCTGCCCTTTTCAGCCATGGAGGCATCCTCAGGTATATGAGTGTGTTTGAAAAGTTCAGTAAATGTGCAGGAGGAAGGTAGAAAGGGCAGGGATGATGGAGAAAGACGTTATGATGTCATGATATGATTTGGAACCAAGCTATTTTCCCCTCCCCCTAAAATGTCCCAATGTTGTGACAACACATTGCTGGAAACTACAAGAGGATTCTAGTTCGTAATAGTCACGCTTTTTACTCAGGTAGTCCCCCCCCCCCCCCCCCCCCCCCCCCNCCCCCCCCCCCCGCATTGTTTAATAGTAAATAAACTATTTACTATTTAAATAATTTTCCTATTTACTGACTTATAATCTTATATGAGAAGTATCCAAGCTATTGTTTGGGGAAGGGAAAAACAAGGCTTTGTTTTGACCATAATTTGCATGTTAGTTAGTATTTTAAAAATGGATTCATAGGAGGAATAATGTCTGGAAGGAAACACTTGGATATTTAGCACAGTTTTTGGATTAGGGTGATTGTGATTTCTCTTCTGCTTATCTGCTTTTTCTATCTTTCTGGGTAAGGAACAAGTAGTTGTGTAATTTAAACAAAAAAGGAAAAAATTCCTCCTTGAACCCAGTTTGCTTAGCTCTTTCTGTACCTACACCTTCCGTTATTTCAACAGTTTCTTTGTTGATTAACCCCTTTATTTGCACCTGTTCAAAAGGGAAAACTTCCTGCTGCAATTTCCTGAAGTAAAATTCCCTGTAGCTTAGACAATTCTTGATGATGCCCCCAAAGCAATTTATATGCCACCGCTGCTGGGAAGGCTTCTTAGATTGCCCCTTCTTCACTTTGTGTTAATGATCCCACAGTTCTCTTGTAGTTTTTTTTTTTTTAAGATTTTTTTTCTGTGGACCATTTTTAAAGTTCTTATTGAATTTGTTACATTGCTTCTGTTTTATATATATATATTTTTTTTGGCTGTGAGGTATAGGGTATCTTAGCTCCCTAACTAGGGCTTGAACCTGAACCCCCTGCATTGAAAGGTGAAGTCTTAACCACTGGACTGCCAGAGACATCCCTCTTATAGTTGCTTTAATATAAAAGTCTCTCAGATTAGAAATTCCTCATTACCAGGAGCCATCACAAATAGTGATGAGTTATTAAAAGCATGCTCTGTATCAGGTATCGTTCTAAGCTGATTTCAAGGATAACTTCACTTAATCTTCAGAACTTGACCATGAGATAGGGAATGCTGTAGTCCCCAGTTTTCAGATAAGAAGACTAAGGAGCAGGGAGGTGAACCTCCTGACCCAAGGTTACATGAAGTGACTTGCAGAGCACCAGGATTTGAGCTTTGGCTGACCACAGGCTCTTTTTTCTTCCTCTCTTTTTTGGGGGGGCTTCTTTTGTTTCCTATAAGTTACTTAACACAGTAGCAAAAGTACCACTGAAGCAGTTAGCAAATACATGGAAGTAAAAGTCTCTCAGTTGTGTCTGACTCTGCGACCCCATGGACTATACATACAGCCCATGGAATTCTCTAGGCCAGAATACTGGAGGGGGTAGCCTTTCCCTTCTCCAGGAGATCTTCCCAACCTGGGGATAGAACCCAGGTCTCCCTCACTGCAGGTAGATTCTTTACCAGTTGAGCCACAAGGGAAGCCCAAGAATATTGGAGCAGGTAGCCTATCCCTTCTCCAGTGGATCTTCCCGACCCAGGAATCGAACCGGCAACTCCTGCATTGCATTGCAGGCAGATTGTTTACCAACTGAGCTATCAGGGAAGCCCTGAACAAATATATGAGCAGTCATAATTTCATCATGGAAATGATGCTCTTGGAGGAAGAGGATGGTGCATTTCTAGATCTGCTCCAGGAGAGAGAAGTGAGAAACAGATGTTTTCTGCCTATATCACTGAGGGCTTGTGTGGTGGAGATAGCAAACAGATAACGAAAGAGAATTCACTCTGAATCAGGGGTCACTGGCCAAATTTGGCCATCTGCCTGCTTTTGAAAATAAAGTTTTATTGGAACATTGCCACACCCATTTATTTACATGGTAAAATAAAATTCACATTTTATGTCAAGATAAGAAAAATTTGAGCATAAAAAAGTTTTCTCTGCCCTGTGACCTCCCCTCTCAGCCCTACTGTGCTTTGCTTCTCTGCGTTATGTGGTGACCAACCTTCTCCATCGGCAGAAATACCTGTCCAACCATAAAAAGCAACATTCTCCTAGCGTCAACAGGGCAACGCAAAGAGAACATTCCTTCTTGGTCTTAAGAGGCCACGGTGATGCTTAGATCTGGATTGTGTAAGCTGTCAATAAAGTGTCATTTAATGTACAGCCCTCTGTCTCAAAAAACTTACATGACTGCGCCTTGACTTCTAACAGGCAGAACAGTTCTTGGAACTTTCCGAGATGCCGTTCTTGGGTTACAATCCTCAATTTCACTCAAATAAAATTTTCCATTTCTTTCTTAGATCGATGGGTTAAATGTTCATCGACGATGTTGTCTATAGCTATTCTCACACAGCAATGGCAGAATGGAGACCATCTGGCCCAGATAGTCTAAAGGATTTACCTTCTGGCTTTTTCAGAGGAAGTTTGCTAATAACCCTTACTGTAAAAGACCAAGCAAGAGATACTAAGTGTTCTTTAAAACAGATACACACATGCTGTGTATTTGATGGGACACTGGTGGTGGAGGACTCTGCCATGATGGTGCAGTACAGCATTACCTGGAGCTGTCCTTCATCGAGCACTTACCGTTCTAAATGCTCAGAGGAAGAAAGAAATGGCAGGAAGGATGGACAGGCCCAGAGAGGTTGAATAGCTTGCTCAGGGTCACACAGCTGCTACAGGATAGAGCCTGCACTCAGGCCTATGCCAGACTCAGTCAAAACACTTGCTTTCAGGGAGCCTCCCTGGTGGTCCAGTGGTTAGGACTGCATGCTTCCCTTGCAGGGGCCGTGGGTTTGACCCCTGGTTGGGGAACTAAGATCCCACCTGCCATGCTGCTGCTGCTGCTGCTGCGTCGCTTCAGTCGTATCCGACTCTGTGTGACCCCATAGACGGCAGCCCACCAGGCTCCCCCGTCCCTGGAATTCTCCAGGCAAGAACACTGGAGTGGGTTGCCATTTCCTTCTCCACACATGCCATGCGCTGTGGCCAGAAACACAAAACAAAGTGAAACAAGCCCACGTGCTTTTATTGCAGTGTCCTGCACGCCGACTTTTCCTGTCTGTTTCCTGCTAGATGTGAGGTTTGGGGGCCTGGGGATCACACTGCATCTCTCGAGTGCCGCCTGGGCTGTGCCCCTGGAGGGTCACTCTCATTTAGGGGGGGTCTGCGGGTCTCTTTGGGCAAACGTCACACCATCCCCGTAGGATTCTGAAGGCGGGGGCGCCTCGCACTCCAGGTCTCCCAGCTGCCTCCTTCTCAATTTGGAAAAGGAAACCCGAAATGCCTCCGTTCCCCCAGTGACACAGGCCTGTTGATGTGTCCACCCTCCACGTCAGCTCTGTCCTTGGGAACAGAGCTCAGTTTAGCTCCATCATCTGATCATCTTCTTTCTTTAGCACTTTTGTTTTTCCCCTCTCCGTCTGGTACTTTGTGGAGGAGAAATGAGGCGGACAAGCTCTGTAATCAGATACCAGGACACCCTCGGTGAGAGAGACTGTTTTTCTAGCTCTAACTTCTAAAGACCTTCTGCCTTCATTGTCACGGAAGGCGGGGGTACTAAGTGGCAGGCTGTCTGTTTTGCTTTAAACCTTAGGCTCCTTGCTTGAAAAAGTTAGGGTCAAATCGCTGGCTGGCTGCACACACTTGGATGATTTTTCCTCCCTGTGTTTATTACCTTGGACACCATCCAACCGGGACTAGTACATGGTGACTCCTGATGGCCACCAGGGGGCGCTGCCTGACAACCATCCTTTAGCTGAGCAGGGAGTGGGGGAGGGGGAAGATCTACATTTAAGGTGCAAACTGGAAGAAGGAAGTTCAGTCTAATCATCTGAACTTTCAAATAGGGAAAAAAATAGAGTCCTGGAGAGGAGAAAGCCCTGACCCATGTACAGAATGGAATAACGTGGGCTTAATTCTGTGTTATAGACAGAGCATCCGGGCAGGCTGAGAAACAGGGGAGCTTTAGTTCTTTGTCCCAGCTGGCCTTGTGTGAGCTACACAGCATCGGAGCAGCTCCTGGTTCCTGCCTGCCTCCAGTCGGCTCAGACGGGGTCTTGCAGTCACTAACCTTCCCACAGCCCTCTTGTCACCGAAGCTCTCGCCCCCCAGCTCCTTGCCACACTGCAAGACCAATTAAGAGAAGAAAGTGATCTGTAAAGGAGGAATGCTGAAATGTAGTCTCCAAATAACAACTATTGGAGATGCAGCAGGAGCTCGATAGGCAGTGGCCTCATTCCCTTGGGAGACATCTGGCAAGAGCAGGGGGCCAGACGTGGGGTAACTGGCCGTAAAGGAGCCTCCTGGAGGCCATGAACAGGGTGGCCACGAAGAGAAGCAGCAGGACTTGCTTTGATCAAAATCATCATTTTAGCCTTTGCCACGTGCCCAGCATGGGGATGTAGAGATTAAAAAAACACTCGGGCTACAGTTGGCAAGGGGCTGGGCTCCTGGTTCCCTCTTCTAGCCAGCCTGGCCAGGTTTTGGCACAGTCGGGAGCATGTGTGGGTTCTGAGCCTGGGATGTGAGTCCTGGCAGGGCCATGGGCTGTACTAAAGCCAGTTCAGCACCTTCCCCATCAGAGTCTCTGTCTTTGAAGAAACGGGCATGAAAACACCTGCCCATTTAGTGTTGTCGGGAGGAACAGGTGTGATGATGCATGTTTCCTCCCCCGTCAGGAGTTGCCTCCCCCACCTGAGCAGAACCGCACTTTGATCCTTTTGGCTGTAGTGAATTAGAAATCATATGAGCCAACTGAACGGGATGAGCCAAGGGTTTCTCTCTCTGTTCCCCAAAGGCAGGCTTCTCAGGAGCTGAAAGGCCCTGGGGCCTCAGAGCTGGTGAACCCCACTTGCCAATGTGCGTGGGCAGCCAGGGGCCATGCCATGACTTCAGACAAGCCCCCGAATTAGCCAGAGCTAATGCCCCATGGAGAATTTTGAGCATTACTTTACTAGCATGTGAGATGAGTGCAATTGTGCGGTAGTTTGAGCATTCTTTGGCATTGCCTTTCTTTGGAATTGGAATGAAAACTGACCTTTTCCAGTCCTGTGGCCACTGCTGAGTTTTCCAAATTTGCTGGCATATTGAGTGCAGCACTTTCACAGCATCATCTTTCAGGATTTGAAAGAGCTCAACTGGAATTCCATCACCTCCACTAGCTTTGTGACTGCAGCCATGAAATTAAAAGACGCTTACTCCTTGGAAGAAAAGTTATGACCAACCTAGATAGTATATTCAAAAGCAGAGACATTACCTTGCCGACTAAGGTCTGTCTAGTCAAGGCTATGGTTTTTCCAGTGGTCATGTATGGATGTGAGAGTTGGTCTGTGAAGAAGGCTGAGCGCCAAAGAATTGATGCGTTTGAACTGTGGTGTTGGAGAAGACTCTTGAGAGTCTCTTGGACTGCAGGGAGATGCAACCAGTCCATTCTGAAGGAGATCAATCCTGGGATTTCTTTGGAAGGAATGATGCTGAAGCTGAAACTCCAGTACTTTGGCCACCTCATGTGAAGAGTTGATTCATTGGAAAAGACTCTGATGCTGGGAGGGATTGGGGGCAGGAGGAGAAGGGGACGACCCAGGATGAGATGGCTGGATGGCATCATGGACACAATTCACGTGAGTCTGAGTGAACTCCAGGAGATGGTGATGGACGGGAAGCCTGGCATGCTGCGATTCATGGGGTCGCAAAGAGTCGGACACGACTGAGCGACTGAACTGAACTGAACTGAATGCCCCATGGATGGAGGTGGGCAGTGCAGCCCGTTTTATTATTTTGGAGCAGAAAAAAGATAACCCATCACAGCCTTCTTTTCATACACTTGAGAGGCTGGAAAAGTTCTCTCATCGTCTTTTACAGAACCACCAGACTCTTATTTATTCCTCCAAAGTGAGCAAGCTTCTAGACTAAAGAAAGGGCTTTTAAAGCAGGGGATCTGTCAATTTCCACAGGGTTCTTCCTCACACTGCTCACTGTCTCCGGGTGTGGGGTGGGAGATATTGTGCTTAAGAACAAAGATCATTGTCTGTTAATCCCATCGATGTCATGGTCACCAGATCTCAGGCCCCAGGCAGGAGGTTTTCTTGGGCTCCTCAATGACAGCAGACAAAGGGCAGCTCAAGGTTCTCAAGCGGCACTGTCGACACTTCTGGCTCGATGATTCTTGGTGGTCGAGGCTGTCCCGTGCGTTGTAGACTGTTTAGCAGCGTCCCTCCATGCCCTGAGCTTTGATGCCAGAAGCATCCATCCTCCAACCCCCTCCTCCTTCGTGAAATCCAAAATGCCTCCCAGCGTCCTCAGATGTGCCAGGTGGGGAACCGCCGTCTTGACTTCTCCGAGGTGCTCCAGGCTTCACGCAGCTGATTATGCTCTTGCTCAGATGATGGTGGTGATGATAAGGATGTCAAGGATGATGACAAGTGAAGTATTCTGAGGCCAGATGAAAGCCAGGAAATTTTGTGAAGACTGAGGGTCTATAAAAGCACAGAAAACCGTAATTGAGTTGGACTTGGGCTCATCATGCCCAGAGCATCATTTTCCCAGGGGTCTTTAGTCAAATTTCCAGGAACCAGATGAAAACCAGGAACCTTGATGTACCACCCTCCCTCCAGCTAGCATGTGCGTACACACATACAGACACAGACACACAGACACACAGACACAAACACACACACACACGCTCACATTCACATATATAATCCTTCCCCCTCTCTCCCCAGGGACCTAGTTAAAACTTCCATCACTCCTGCAGGTAAACAGCTCTCGATGCCCTGACTTCTCCGGCCGTGACCGCCTGGACCAGCCATGTGGCCTTTCTGTGCCTGTGTCTGTAAAATGCCCCGGGGGCAGGAAGGATGGGCATGAACCCTTCCCCCGAGATTCTGTGTCTCAGGTTTGACCCTCATGCCCGGCCAGTGAGCTGACAGCAGTGACCACGTCCGCACCCTCACCCACAGCTGTGCGGCTCAGACAGCAGCTTCCAGTTGTGATGGTTACTGTTGCGTGGATGCCTGAATCAGCTCAATGACACCTTGTGGGGATCCTTTGAACCATAAGAAGCTCATTCCCGCCCTTGCCCTCGTCTCTTCTGCCCTCTTCTGACACCCTTCCTGGGGGCTGGCTCTTTCCCACGATGTGCTGCCAGCTCTGGTGTTTTCACCGAGTGGAGTTCCTCTGATTACTTTCTCCGTCATTACTCAGGGAGCAGAGGGGCTGGGGGAACCTGGGGGAGGGGCCGAGCGCAGCCCCAGCGAGTTCCAGGGAACTTTCTAGAGGAAGGAACCAGCTACACGGAGTTCTGAGGATGATAGCCTGTGTTTGGGCTTCTTTGCCTACTTCCCGAGTTGATTATTTTGTTTTATTGCCCACCAGTGCCAACTCTCAGATATGCTCAGGGTGTCATTGCTTATTTTTTTTCTTTCAAATCATCCTAGCTCAAAAAAATTTTGTTTATATTTACAATATCTTTTGGGGACATTTTGGGGGCAGTATCTTCCTGAACCATTTTGTGTTGTAAAAGCTGCCTGCAGACTTTCAGTGCCAAAGTCAGTCATGCGCATGTTCTTTTTTTGGAAAGAAGGATGTATATACAGAAAATGGCAGGATCTGACCCAGCTTTATCCACTTTCCTTTGATCCCATGACCAGAAGGTGAAAGACGAATTTAAGTTAAGTTCTTCCTAAGCTCTGACCACTGGAATGGCACCCCATTCCAGTACTCTTGCCTGGAAAATCCCATGGATGGAGGAGCCTGGTGGGCTGTAGTCCCTAGGTTGGCTAAGAGTTGGACACAACTGAGAGACTTCACTTTCACTTTTCACTTTCACGCATTGGAGAAGGCAGTGGCAACCCACTCCAGTGTTCTTGCCTGGAGAATCCCAGGGATGGGGGAGCCTGGTGGGCTGCCGTCTATGGGGTCGTATAGAGTCAGACACGACTGAAGCGACTTAGCAGCAGCAGCAGCTAGCTCTGACTATGGGCTTTATTTGGCAAGGTCTTTCATGTTCCTGGGCGATGCCAGTTCTATGAGGAGACACTGGCAAAGGCAAATTATGGCAACAGGGCCGGGCCAGAAAATGCTGGGCCAGAGTTTAGGTTAGAGGTTTAGTTATGCAGGAAGGGCTTGGTCTCCAGTAGATTTTTCCCAAACATTCATGGTGCCAATGAATGTGGAAAGGGAGGATTTAAAATGCCCCTCCTGCCCCTGCCTCGATGTCTCTCGCTGCAGAAATGATTGCTGTTCCCCACTGTGTCCAAGGCATTGCTCCATGCCTACAATGTGCTCAACACACAGCATACAAGGAATCTCTGTGACGGCTACCTGTTGTCTTTATAACAACTTTGTCCAGTTGGGGCTGCCCCATGAAAAGGGAGGAGATGGGGGTTGAGAGAGGTGGATGAATTTAGCTGAGACTGCACAGCATAGGCAAGTCAGGAAGGCAGCCTTGCACTTGGGAGTTTGGAGTGAAACCACTGCTTTAATACCACGCCCCGAGGCCCTGAGGAGAGACAGGAAGGGAGTGGCATCGATTGAGAACCCAAGCGCGCTACAGAAGTTGCCCGGCCAAGGTCACCTGGACTGGCAGGTCTGCTTAGGCGTGAGTTTTGAGAATCATGAACTCGTTGGGTGGCAGTGGCCTGTGGGCCCAGGTAACGCCAGTGGGTGATTTGATGCCCTGGAAGTAGATTGGAACGGAGCCGCTGACCGAGTTGCACCCGGGCTGGGCCTGGAACAAGGGGTACGTGAAGGGGAGGGAGAGGTGATGTGACACAGGAGGGGGCGGGTGGGGACGAGGCCGGGGCCTGAAGGGGAGTCCTGCTCTGTGGTGTCAGGCAGCTGCTGGCCCGAGTTCTCTGGATCTCTTTAGTGGGAGCAGAGTAGTAAGGAAAGTGTTAGTCCCTCAGTCGTGTCTGACTCTTTGTGACCCCATGGACTGTAGCCCACCAGGCTCCTCTGTCCATGGGATTCTCCAGGCAAGGATACTGGAGTGGGTTGCCATTTCCTCCTCCAGGAGGGGTACCTGTATCTCCCCCCAAAGGAAGGGTGCAGTGAGGCCATGCGTCTCAAGGCTGTGGCCCAGCCCTGGTGCAGTGTGTGCTCAGTAAATGCATGGCAGACGCTGCTTACACTGTTACTGCTAGTGATCAGGTTCAAACAGAAACAGCTCAGGGACAGGTAGGCATGGCTGCTGCCTGCGAAAGTTTCTTTAAGTGAAACGTCAGGCGAAGGGGAGACCTGGGGTTTGGGGCAGTGAGAGGGGAATCACAGCTGCCTGCTTCCCGGTGTGCTGAGCTCACATTTCTGCTGACAAGGACCAGTTCTGTGGTCCAAAGGGCGCTGTTCCTCAGTGCCAGCAGCCCGGGGAGATCCCAGGAATATGCCGGGGATCTGGGTGGGCTCTGCTCAGGGGGAGGGGGAAAGGAAGGAAATGGGAGAGACTCTTCCACAAATCGGCTGAAATCTCATTAAACGTTGGCCTTGCTGTCACACGGTCCTGGTTTCAAATGCTGGGCTCCTGCAGCTTTCCTGCTCTCGACTTTGGGAAGTTGGTTCCCTTCTCCAGGCATCAGCGTCCCCTTCTGCACAGAGGGGAAGAGGCTGTGGAGTTGGAAGGGCCACAGGAGCTGGGAGTTGGAAGGGCCACAGGTTAGCAAGCTGGAGAGGGCCCAGAGGAGCAGGCAGGGACTGGGGCAAGGGGGCCAGCTGGGGTACCAGAGATCCAGGTGAGCAGGGACAAAGGTCAGCGTCGATACCGCTGGGTGTCTGCCCTGCATTTTGCACCTGTGTTGCTGGGGTGATGCCTCTCAGGTCAAAGAACGTCCCTGGATCCTACAGCCATCAGCCGTTTCTCTCTCCCTGACCCACCAGAGTCTTCGCAGATGTGAGCAGGGAGCAAAGTCTCCCCCCACACCCCTCACCTGCCCTGCCCAGCAGAAAAACAACTCAGAGCACAGTACCCCAGGCTGGGACCTGAGACCTTCCTGGAATCCTCCTGGTTTACTTCCTGGGTCACATCACTCAAGCCTCACTTTCTCTCTTTAAAGAAAAGAATCAGAATTCTCACTCTCCTCACCTGCCTGGGTGTCAGTGAGGGTCAAACCAGCTGACATCCAGGAAGGGCTTTGCCATCCATCTAGTACCTACAGTGGGGAGGGGTAGTTACTTTTATTGAGGACCACTGGGTCTGAAGCACCAGCTTTATCTGGGGCCTTGAGCAAAGAAAAGGTGGAATCTCTCTTGAAGCAAGTTCCCCGGAGCTCTGGTTTGCTTCCCTGGTTTGCTTCCCCCCAAACTCCAAGATGTAGGCAGACACAATACAAATGTTACAGCAAGGCACACAGAAATCTTCGATGGCCCATCCTGGGAAAGCAGAGCCTGGTTAGGAGGTTGTGACAGTGGGGGGATGATGATGTTTCGGTATATGGTTCACTCCTGTATTCAGCTTGAACTGGTGTTAATCAGTTACCTCGCTGTGCCCCAGGGGACACTGAGTGAGTCATTTCATCTGTGAGCCATCATTTCCTGGCCTGAAAATTCAGGTGATAGTTGTCCCTCCTTCTTGGCTTCTTGTGAGGATTGAGCAGATGAAATATGCAGTGGCAGTGCCCGGCGTGGTGTCCCCATGGAGCAGACCAGTGCCCGGCGTGGTGTCCCCATGGAGCAGACCAGTGCCCGGCGTGGTGTCCCCATGGAGCAGACCAGTGCCCGGCGTGGTGTCTCCATGGAGCCCGATAACTGGTTCTTTGCCGTTACTCTCGTTGACCAATACCTGTCGTTACTCTTCGGATTCTCCGGTTCTGTTCACTGCTCCTGGGAGTCCTGCAGGAGTTATTTTCCTCCTCTGCTCATTGGTACTCCTCTCTCCCTGCCCTGTTTTCTGTGTGAATTAAGTGCCTGAGGCTCATGGTCCCAATTTATGGATGAAGAAAGAGGTACCGCTGTCTATGCCAACCGGTCCAGGTCTCAAAGAGGCAGAGAAGACGGGTCTTGGGTTTGCCCCTCCTGTGCCTCTGTCAAGATGGGCCAAATTTGGGATGGTTTCTGCCAGTGCAATGCTTGCATAAAACTTCTCACCTAAGGAAAGAAATGGCTGATGTTGGGTGGAGACAGAGTATCAGCCAAAACATAGGACGAAAGAAGAAAAAGTTGACCAAACTTTCTTTTCAAATGCATTTTTGGGGGAAGGGGAAAGAGGAAAATGAACAAGTTCTGCCTGAACAGACATGATTTCATGTGGCCAGGGCATATTGATAATATTAGGAAGTTTCTTGCTCTGGGTGAAGTATTTGGATTTTTCATGCTCAGCTGGTCCCCCAGGAGACAGGGACCTGGGAGGAAGTTGGACTTTGGGAACATTTCTTATCTCTCTTCTTTTACAGTCAAGAGAATCTATTTATTTAATTAAATTTCCTTTGAGTTTGGTTTTTCCCTTGAGCTAATTTTCTCTTCTGTTTTCTTTCTTTCCCAAGATGTTAGTTAGGGCAGAATTTATCAATAGAAATGACAGTATTAGTAACAATAACAATAAAGATTGTAATAAAATCCAAACAGCACCACATCCTCTGTTATCTTAAGTATGTGGCTGAAGTCACATCTCTCTCTTTAAAGGAATCTGTCCTTGACTTGCAGCTTAGATACATTTTGTTCTTCCCATGTCCACCTCAAGGGTTTGAAGCTTGGGGTCTGAGTTTCGAGAAAATCTTTTTAATCATCTAGAAAATTTTCAGGAAATGGCATATCCACCCCTGCCTCCTTTCTTCCTTTCTCCCTCCCTCCATCCTTCATCCCTCCATCCTTCCATCCTTTCCTTCTCTATTGTAGCTTGGCCAGCTATCTTTGGGGGGAAATAGAGGAAGACTTGCTAAGAATGAGCCTATCTTCTTTATGCCATTTTGAGATATATCAGATAATCTAATCCAGGGGCCAGCAAACTATGGCCAGTAGGTCAAATCTGACCAGCTGCCTGCTTTTTAAAATAAAATTTTATTAGACCACAGCTACATCTATTCATTTGTGACTGCTTTTGCATCATAATGGCAGAGTTGAGTAGTTGCAGTAGAGGTCATATGGCTCGCAAGTTGAGGTATTTTTACTATATTGTCCTTTACAGAAAACATTTGCCAATCTCTGGTCTAGTTCTTGACTGTACATGAAAATGATTTTTCACTTTGCTTCTGTTGTGTGTGATGTGAACAAGTAAGCTCATTTATTTATTCATTCATCAAGCATTTAGGAAGCACTCTTTTGGCACCAAGCCCCCTGTTAGGCACAAGGGGTGTTTTTTGTCTTTAAGAAAGTATTGAAATATAGTAAGATACAGAGGGCTATGTATGTAGTGGTGTCAGGGAGGAGGAAACAGGCAGTGTTTTGGAGGCTGAGTGTAGGAGAAAGCTAGGGAAACCTTCATAGAGGAGGAGACATTTGAGATGGGTATAAAAATGGGAAGTTACCCAGTGGCTGGAGGACCATGGCCTCCCAGGCGTGGGAGCAGCCTGTAGTGAAAAACTGGTTGTGATAAAGCATGACCAGCTCAGAGAGTAGGAAGCCAATTTGTAGGACAGTTTGGGTGATGAGAGGAAAAGCTGAAACTAGTAAGAATATGAGAAGCTATGTGGGAGCACTTTAAGGACAGGAATGGTGAGTTCTGTGACTTTATTCTGTTGTGATTGTCTCCAAGCCACAGCTTTGGAGTAGTGTGTGGTTGATGGGGTCCATAAATCTGAGGTGTATCTCACGGTCACCACATCTTCAGGTGGCTTTGAAGCTGGCTGATCTGGATGCAGGCTGACTTTCCATTTTTACACCCATCTCAAATGTTGCCTTTGAAAATACCTCTGTCAGTGAGAATGTTAGCAGTAGAATTCTCCAAGGCACAGTTCCTATTTTACAGTACAGATGGCAGTTAGGAGGCTGACCAGGGAAGAAGACCCTGAAATCTGGTGTATTCCATAAAGTGTCTGAGCATGTCCCAGAGGGACAACCATGTGGTCTGGACACTGTATTCTCACTGGGGGCCTGAGATCAGGGCTGATAAGTTCCAGGCTTCCCAGATGGTGCCAGTGGTAAAGAACCTGCCTGCCAATGCAGGAGATGTGAGAGACATGGGTTTGATCCCTGGGTCAGGAAGATTCCCTGGAGGAGGGCATGGCAACCCACTCCAGTATTCTTGCCTGGAGAATCCCATGGACAGAGGAACCTGGCAGGCTAACAGTCCATAGTCACAAAGAATCAGACATGACTGAAGTGACTTTGCATGCACACACGACCTTGAACACTGGCTGCCCCTGTAATCTGGGACAGCCTGGCCACAAAGGCGGGTCCAGGGTTGTGCATCTGCTTTATAAAGGGGCTTAGAGACCTGTGCTTCCTTATCTGTGAAATGGGATAATTATGATTCTCACTTCTTAGGATTGTTGTGATCATTTAGTGAATTATGCTAGAAAGAAATTGTCTTGCACAGTAAGCACTTGACAAAATGATTCAGCAATGAAATTGTTATCCAGGATAGCATTTTCTAAAGAATGTTGAAGCATTTTACTTAAAAAAGTCAAATGTGTTTGTTTCCTGTAAGGCTTCTTGGTGTAGGTAGTAAGTTGCTATGTAGTGTGATTTTACTTATAACATCAGGATTCGACCCAAACTTGGCCACGTCTCTCTGTTTTCACTGAGTGTATGTTGAGACAGTGTTGCACGAAGCAGGCTTTGGGGAATTCTGTTTAAGGTAAGGGTGGCGCCTACTGAGGGCTTCTTCTGCATCTGGCACTGTGCTCGACTCTGGGGACAGAAGAGTGAGCAAGAAATCCTGGCCTCACAGACTCTGATGGTAGTTCCTAGAGTTCACATGAGAGTCCTGAGCTGCTCTGTGCCTCAGTGTTACACTCTGTAAAGTGGGAACAATATGAATCTCTGCTGCCTCTTATCTTGCCAGGAGGTTGGAAGGATGATGAGAAATACTGACTTGGAAGGAGTTAGTAAAACTGAATTGGGGAAGAGTCATGCTTAAGCCTAATGTAGGAGCTAATAGCAATCAGTCAGCTGAGGTTGGAGAACCACCTCTGCCTAACTGTGGTCTTGACTGTGTGATCTTGTGCAAGGTACTAAACCTCTCTAAACCTGTTGCCTCTTCTACAAAGTGAGGAGTGTACTCCTACCTCACAGGATTAATATGAGAATTTAATGAGTTATAAGGCACTGACATGTATAAAGTGCTTTGTAAGTATTTAATAAAATAATAGTCAATAGCAATGATAATAATAACAGCCAACACTGGTGGGTTGTTTGCTCTGTTCTAGGCACTTTGCATGGATTTCTTTAATTTATTCCTCGCAACAACCTTACCTGGCAACGACTATTATTATCTTCATTTAACAGATGAGAAAACTAAGGCTTACAGTTAAGCCCCTATCAACAGGACACAATTTGTTAGTGTCAGAGCTGGGTTGACAAATTCCAGTGCCTGAGGTTGTAACCACTGCCCCATCACTCTGTCACTGAGATTATTGCGGAGCAGACCATGTTACCAGGCAGGGGTCCAGCTTGTGGACGCGTGTGGAGAGGAGAGTCCAGCAGAGCTAGGGGGCAGACTGCATTCAGTTTAGCATTTTCAAAGATCAATCAAGTCTTATCTTCCCTAGACTTTCAGGAACCTGTACGCCTTCTCCTGTTTTTCCCTTTCAAAAGGCAGACTTGATTCTCTTCCCTCCTCCTCTCTCTAGCCTTTGTAATGGCCTTTTGAAGTCAGAGGTATAGTTCAGGGCTCCTAAGAACAGATCTGTAAAAGAGGAAACTACTTTTCACAGTGTTTAAACAAAAAGTGTAAGGACATGGGAGCCCTGATACTTGAATCAGTTCTGTGTGTATGTGTGTGTGTTCTGTATGTGTTCTTGCCAAATGCTAATACCTGCTTCTGCTGATGTCAAGCAGGGCTTCACAGAGGTCACCCTTCAGACGTCGTTTGTCTCCTGCTTGTCATCCTCTGAGTATTTCGAGAGTGGGGGGCTTGACCCCCTCCGTAACAAGCAGTGTATTTTAAGAGTGTTTTTTTGTTGTTTGTTTGCCTATCCCAGTGTTTTTTTTCTCCTTGTCTTTAAAAATCTTCCTTTTTCCTCCTTCCCTGTGCCCCATAGGCTGACCCTGCCTTGCTTATCTAAGACAATAAAACAGGAACAAGCTAACGTTAACCCTGGGGACAGGCTGAGGCTACAGAGCAGAATTGCCATGGCCTTTATGAAGAGAGAATTTAAGTCCCTTAGCAGCTGGGAGGGTTGAGTGTCTTCTCTGTGACCACTCTGGGCTTTGTCAGCTGGTGACTGAGTGGAGGCTGAGTGAGACTTCTTTAAGCAGGGTTAAGTTGTCCTGAGTGTGGGTCAGAAGGGAGTGGGTACGTTCATTCACTCTCATTCACTCATCCAATTCTTCTTCCTTCCTTCTCTTTTACCCTCTTCTCTTTCTGTCCTTCTATCCTTTGTTCTATCAGTTGATCCATCCATATATCCACCCACCCATCCATATACCATTCATCCATCTGTCTGCTCATTCACTCACTCACTTACCTACATGCCAGCTCATACATCCACCTGGCCACCCAGCCATCCATCCACTCACTCACTCATCTGTTTATCCACCTGTCCATCTTCCATCCACCCACTCATCTGTCCATCTACCCACCTATCACATTTTCTCACTCATCTATCTATTTATTCATCCATCCATCCATCTATTTGATAGGTACCAAGTCCCTTCTACGCACCAGATACTCTGCTGAGTGCTGCAGATTTAGGAATGATGAACAAGGCCCCTCCCCTTGTGGAGGACAGAACCAGCTAATGAGGGAGACAGACAATAGACCATTAAACAAGGAAATGAATTAATTTGAGAATATGATAAACACTATGAAGAAAGTTAAGTGAGAGAACCATGTTAGTTAGAAGAGTCAGTGAAGGTTTCTCTGAGGAACATTGGAACAGAAGCCTGAAGAATGTGAAGGGGAGAGAAAGTGGCAGAAAGAGTTCTCTAGACACAGGGAATGGTTGTACAATGAAGGAAAGTACTTCCAACTTAAGGAAGTAACCAGAGTCCTCTGTGGCTGGAGCCACTGCAGCCATGCCCCCATGAAGGTACCGGGCCATCCATGCCTCTGTCCATTCATCCATGCACATCCATGCATCCCTGGATACATCCGTGTATCTATCTGGGTATATCTGTCTATACCCGCTCATCATCCCTGTTCACATCTGTCCTGCACCCAGGCACACGTTCATCCCAGAGAACGTACCCATTCAGTCTTCTGTGCAGCCATTCATCCGTGCACTCACCCACTAACTCATTCATCCATCTGTGCATCCATCAGTTATCCACGTGCACATCCATCCACACACCCACCCATCCAGGTACCCATCCATCCATCTAGCCATACATCTAACAAACTTTAGCTGACAACTTATATCAGACACATCTCTTTTTTTTCTTTTTTTTGTTTTATTGAAGGATAGTTGCTTTACAGAATTTTGTTGTTTTCTGTCAAACCTCAGCATGAATCAGCCATCAGTTCAGTTCAGTTTCTCAGTCATGTCCGACTCTTTGCGATCCCATGAATCCCAGCACACCAGGCTTCCCTGTCCAGCACCAACTCCCGGAGTTCACTCAGACTCACGTCCATCGAGTCAGTGATGCCATCCAGCCATCTCATCCTCTGTCGTCCCCTTCTCCTCCTGCCCCCAATCCCTCCCAGCATCAGAGTCTTTTCCAATGAGTCAACTCTTCTCATGAGGTGGCCAAAGTACTGGAATTTCAGCTTTAACATCATTCCTTCCAAAGAAATCCCGGGGCTGATCTCCTTCAGAATGGACTGGTTGGATCTCCTTGCAGTCCAAGGGACTCTCAAGAGTCTTATAGGTGTACATATATCCCCTCCCTTTTGAACCTCCCTCCCATTTCCCACCCCATCCCACCTCTCTAGATTGATACAGAGCCCCTGATTAAGTTTCCTGAGCCATGCAGCAAATTCCCATTGGCTATCTGTTTTACATATGGTAATGTAAGTTTCCATGTTATTCTTTCCATATATCCCACCCTCTCCTCCCCTCTCCCCATGTCCATCAGCCTATTCTCTATGTCTATTTCTCCATTGCTACCCTGTGTATAAATTCTTCAGTACCATTTTTCTAGATTTCATCTATATGTGTTAGAATACGATATTTATCTTTCTCTTTCTGACTCACTTCACTCTGTATAATAGGTTCTAGGTTCACCCACCTCATCAGAACTGACTCAAATGCATTCTTTTTTATGGCTGAGTAATAGTCCATTGTGTATATGTACCACAACTTCTTTATCCACTCATCTGTTGATGGACATCTAGGTTGCTTCCATGTTCTAGCTATTGTAAATATGCTGCAATGAACAATGGGATACATGTGTCAGACACATCTCTCTTATCTGACTTAATCTCTCAGGAGCAGATACAACCATTGGCCACATCTTCCCTTTGGAAACATTCTCTTCTCTTGGCTTCCAAGAAGGCACACTCTCCCAGTTTACTCCTACTTTTCTGGCTCCTACATGCCTAAAACAGAATTTGCTTATCTTTCTCTCAAATTGCCCTTCCAGTAATTTTTTTCTTCTTAGTTAAGTGGCAGCACCAACTCGCTAGTTAAGCTGGGAACTTGGGAATCATCTGCGTTTCAGCCATACCCTCCCTCCTCACATGCTGTACCTCCCCAGGTTATGTTAATTCTGTCTCCAACATGTATCTCAGGTATGCCCACTTGTCACCACTACAGCTTTAATCTTCTGCCTGGATGACTGCAGCAGCCTCCTACCTGGTTTCCAGGCTTTTGTATTTGTTCCTCTCCACTGCCTTCTCTACTTAGAGTCAGATTAATCTCTTATAATCCCAAGTCAAATCATGTGGTTCCCCTGATTAAAGTTATATGCCCACATGAAAAATACATTAGGAAGGGAAGTTCGATAAAAGTAATTCAGACAAAAACTGCATTTACCATGGAATAATTACCCTGTGCCAGGCAGTGTGCTAAATGCTTTATATGCATTATCTCACTTAGTTCTCCCAACAGCATGGTGAGGTAGGTTCTATTAGTGTCCCCATTTTACAGATGGAGAGACTGAGACACAGAAAGGTGGAGTCACTTGTCTAAGCACTTACAGATCAGAGGCAGAGATGGGATTGGGACCTAGAGCTATGAGGGTCTAAAGTTCTTGCCTCTTAACCTCAGCCCTGCAGGGCTTTGACATAGCGAAAACTCCATAATCTATCTACAGACTTGGAGAAGGGTGACGTCAGCTCTTCTGGTGGTCTTGGCTAAGCACGTGAATGTTCTTTTGCTTTGAGGAGAGAGGTAGACCGGATGAACCCCATTTGGGATTCTAGAACTAGCGCTCCTTGATAGGCCCTAAGTGACAGGGGCAACTAGATGTTTTTTCTTTACACTCTGCTGCCAAGTTCTGTTGCAAATGTGAGGCCAGTCTGCCGCCACTGAACGTCTGGGCTCAGGGCAGAGGTGCAGGTGTTTGCCTTTGGTGTCGGGTGGTCCTGGGTAAGAATGTGACCTTGCCGATGCCCCGAGTCTTTCCACTTCTTCCTATTCTTCCTTCCCCTTGGGATCTGGAGCCAGAGTCTGGTTTTCAAATTGCAAGATAACGACCTGATTTAGTGATTTATCCGATTAGGCTTAAATGTATTTATTACATGCTTAAACATATTCCAGCGAGCTCTGAAAACGAACTGCAGGACTGTCCTGGGATGAATTTCCGGGACCCGTTGGAGTGAGTTCAAGAAAAGCATAATCTGCTTAGAGGAAGACAGAACCAGGCCCTAATCCAATCGGTATCTGCGTTAGGGAGCGCACCCCCCACCCCTGCCCACAGCCTCAGAGCCCCCAGACCTGGGTCTGGAGGTTAAAAGGAAAGTCTGATTCAAAGGAGCCAAGGTCATCTCTACATCAATACGCCTCTGGCTTCTCCTTCCCCACAGAAGTGGTGTGGGGAGATCACCTTTGTACCCTTTACTTATTGTTCTAAAGTAATATTTATTTTTCTTTTTGATGCTAAAATCATTTTTATTTGTAAAATTCTGGAAGATAAAGAGAATAGAAAAAGTAAACCCATATCATCTATCCTCTTGCTCATAGTCACATTTTATGGTGGGTCCTTTCAATATTTAAAATGCTTTCAAAATTGCCCAAGTAACACAGTGTACATGTGTGTGTGTGTGTGTGTGTGTGTGCGTGCGTGTGTGTGTGTGCGTGCATGCACACGCGCACGCTCATGTTCAGTCACTTAGTCTTCTCCGACTTTGCAAGCAACCCCATGGACTGTAGCCTGCCAGGCTCCTCTGTCCATGAGATTTTCCAGGCAAGAATACTGGAATGGGTTGCCATTTCCTCTTCCAGGGGATCTTCCCCACTCAGGTATCGAACCCATGTCTCTTGTGTCTTCTGGATTGAAAGGCAGATTCTTTACTACTGCACCACCTGAGAAGCCTAAATAACCCAGGATTGCATTTAAATTATAATTCCTTGGCCTTTTTTCTACACATTTTTAGCAAAATTGCAACAGTACCAAGTTGTGTAAATTGTCTTATGCCCTTTTTCCTTCACTCAGTTTTTTTGGGGGGCTATGTCATTAATTAACTTTTGAAACCATCACACCTAGTAGCTACACATTGCTTCCTGCAGGTGTGGTGAATTTGCATGCCCACTGTTTTCTGGTTATCTTGTACTTTCCTTTCTAATTATTATTAGCACTAGTGTCCTGAACATCTCTGTATCATCTGGTCTTGGTAGCATCTACTCTCATTCTATTTCTTTTAAAGATGGTATATTTTTTAAGAGATTCATTGAGTTATAATCAGAATACAATAAACTGCACAGATCCAAGTATACAATTTGATGAGTTTTGACATATGTATACTCTTTGGAAAAGACCCGGATGCTGGGAAAGATTGAAGGCAAAAGGAGAAGACAGTGGCAGAGGATGAGATGGTTAGACAGCATCATGGATTCAATGGACATGAATCTGAGCAAACTCCAGGAGATGGTGAAGGATGGGGAAGCCTGGAGTGCTGCAGTCCACGGGGTTGCAGAATTAGAAACGAGTTAGCGACCAAACAATACACATGCAAAACAGACATCACGAGTCAAGACAGGGAATGTGTCTGTCACCCCCAACCTGTCCTTGAGTGACTTTGTTTTCCTGGCACTTTGCGGTGACCTCACATGTCTAGGATGCTCTTAGCAACTTTGGATCCCCTTCTGGGTCCCAGGGCACAGCTTAGGAGATGCCCTGCATGTAGAAGATGGATACCACAGTTCACCAAATGAAAGAATGCAACTTCACACATCTGCTTTGAATGCCTTCAGTGACAGAGAGCTCACTATCCCCAAAGTCAGCCTCCTTTCGTGGCTGACTGTTCTGCATGTTTCTCCCTTGACCAGTCTCTCAAATGGGCCTCCTGACTCAGTGTACACTCTATGGTTTTAATCCTGCCCTCTGATCTTTTCAGGAGACATTCCTTCTCTCCCTGCTGACTGCAGCTTCTTTCCCTGTTCATTCATTCCCCACCCCGGGGCCTGACGTTAAATATTTTGACCACAGCTGTGACTGTGACATACATTTTGATCTCCTCAGGCTCCTGATTAGGTGAGGGAGATAGATATTCAACAACCACATATGTAAATACAGCTTAACCCTGGGATGAACCTCATGCTGAAGGAGAGGGGCGTAAGGAGCTATGAGAGCTTGTCACAGGGTGCTGACCTGTTTTTGGGGGGCGGGGAATGCCACAGTCAGGAAAGCCCTCTATAGAAAGTGGCATTTAATGTGCTTTTTGTTTGTTGGGAGGTAGCATCTTATGCTTCTTTTCAGTTTTCTCTTCTCTGGACCAAGCATTTTCAGTTCATCCGGCTGTTTCTCACTGGGCAGCACTTTCAGACATCTCCATCCCCCTCTGCTTTTTGTCATCCTTGCATCCCGTGACAGAAGGACACCAGGAACTCTGTCTTGAGGACATTACCTGCCTAATCACCCGTTAATGACTGCATTCGCGTTCTTCCCCCAGACACAGGAAGTGTTCAGCAGGGTCAAAGGCTGGCTGAGAAGCAACAGTAACCGCAGTAAGACACCGGCACCCATGAACATCTACCAGACACTCCTCTTACCGGTGCTAAGCCCCTTTCCGGGAACTCACTCACCTCGCTGGTCCCATGACAATATAAACTCACTAGTAAGAGCCAACCCTTTATAGCACATGGTGGGGTGAAGCCTCCACTGTGAGCAGTTTATGCCTTGTCACTCACTTCATCCTCATAGACACCTGCCAAGGTAGGTATTTGGACTATTCCCACTTCACAGATGAGGATGTTGGGGCCAAGAGAGAGGTTAAGCAATTTGCCCCAGGCCATCCAGCCAGGATCAAATCCCCAGAGTCAGTGACTGGAGCCAGCAAGCATTCTATGACCTCTGTTATGGCTCCTGTTTTCCAAGTGAGGATATTAAAGGCTTGGGGTGGGGAGGCGGTTGGGAATCTCCCCAAGGCAAATGGTGACACTGGGATTTGGCCCCAGTGGTATGACTCCAGAGGTTGTCCTGAAACCCCGCTCTGTTCCACCTCCTCTTTGGAGGAGCATCTTGAGGAGAGGAGGTTGTGGGTGCGAGTCCCAGGTTCTGCAGAGAGAAGTAGTCTTTCTTTCTCCACTGTCCCAGCCCCCAGGGTCTAATCCAGGTGTTCTGGGAGCACAGTGTTGGCTTGCAAAGATGAGGCATTGGAGAGGACCCTTCATAGTGAGAGCCAGAGCTTGGATCCTGGAAGCAGGGTGCCCTTTCCTCTAAAATGTGGCAGGCTTGCTGTGGGAAGGTAGCTTGTTCAGGGCTGAAACACATATCCCCTTTTCTTTAATTATTGAGTCATTAATTAGAGCCGTCTAATTTCCTCTGCCATTTCCAGTTGGGGATGTGGGGAGGGTGGCAGAGGGAGGGAGAGATCAGATCATTGTCTCTTCTGCCACACTCCGAATCTAATGAAGTTTTGCTTGAACAGCTTAGAAATTCAGATGTGATCCGACAGTAGGTCTTAAGGGACTTCTCTGTGTCAGCAAACTTTCTCTTCCAGAGGAAGAGAGGCTGTCACGGAGAGGCTCTGACAGCCTCGAAATGGCTTATCAAAACTTGCACGAATTAGGAGTTGGTTAAAAGCTGAGTTCTGGGACTGCCGCGACATTTGTCAAGAGGGCATTCTCCCTCGTGGACTGGCCACTCCAGACAGAAGCATACCCGTCTGTCTGGTAGCTGCTTTGTGCTGTGTGTATGCTGGTTTAGGGTGTAGACTACAGGACCCGCCAGCACAGCCCTCCCTGGGTTGGAATTTCTGCTCTGTCCTTATGAGCCGATGAACCTCCTACAAACTCATTTTACTTCTCTAGCTTTGTTGCCTTCTCTGCCAAGTGGGTAGTCATTCCTGTGTGACAGGTTGTTGTATGAATTAGCTAAAATTGCATGAAGCCCTCAGCTCAGTGCCTGCTGCCCAGTGAATACCAAGGTTGGGCCAGTTTCTGTGCCGGTCATCGAGGACATAAGGATGATCATGACCTAGACATTAACCTTCAAGGAACTCACGGTTTGCTAAGGGAGACAGAGATATAAGCTAATAAGAATAGTGAAGAGTCACACCAGCTATGCTCCAGGACTCGCCCCTTCAACCATCATGACTTTCCAGTTGTTCCATGATGGCCAAGAAGAGACAAAGCCACTTCACAGACATTTGTGAAATGTTGTCACAGTTACCACTGCCATGTAACAAACCACCCTAAACTTAATGATGTTAAATAGCAACCATTTTATGATGCTCATGGATTTCTAGGGTCAGGAACTAGGACAGGGTACAGTGGGGATGACTTGTGTCTGCTTCATGATGGCTGGGGGCTGAAATCATCTAAAAACTGACCCCCACTTACATGTCTGGAAGTTGAAGCCAGCTATTGGCCAAAACCTCACCTGGGGTCCTCAATGAAACTCCTACACTTGACCTTGCCGCGTGGCTGCTTGGGTATCCTCACAATATGCCACAAATGCAGTTTAAAGTTTCCTCATAGCCACACTGGAAAAGAAACAGGTAACATTAGTTTTTGCCAGGTTTACTGACATATAATTAGCATATAACTTTGGATAAGTTTGAGGTGTATGATATGATAATGAGATATCATGTATGGTAATCAATGATTACCACAATGAGGTTAGTTAACAAACATGTCCTCCACCTCATGTAATTACCTTTTTGTTATAGTTATTGTCATGGGAAAATATTATAGCTCTACTCTCGTACCAGCTTTTATGGAAACAGTGTGCAATGAGAGATGTGTGCGCACACTTGGTCATGTCTGACTCTTTCCAACCGCACGGACTATAGCCCTCCAGGCTCCTCTGTCCATGGGATTTTCCAAGCAAGAACACTGGAGTGGGTCGCCATTTCCCCCTCCAGGGGATCTTCCCAACTCAGAAATCAAGCCCGCATCTATTGTGTCTCCTGCATTGGCAGGCAGATTCTTTACTAACTGTGTCACCCGGGAAGCCCCTTATGGATACAATATAGTATTGTTAGCTACAGCCACCACACTGTACATTAGATCCCTGAAACTTATTCATCTTATAACTGAAAGTTTGTACCCTTTGACTAGCATCTCCCCATTCCCCCCACCTCCAGCCCCTGGCAACCATTATTCTGTTCTCTTTCTCTAATTCAGTGTTTTTCGATTAAATAGGATCACACAGTATTTGTTTTTCTCCAACATATTTCACTTAGCATAATGGCCTTAAGATCCATCAGTATTATCACAAAAGGCAAGATTTCCTTCCTTTTATGGCTGAATAATATTCCTCTCTGTGTGTATGTATGTGTGTACATACACATATTGGATTGTACAAGTTTCTTATAAATTTTGGTTATTAACTCCTTATTAGATTTATGGTTTGCAACATATAGACTGGTTTATTTTCTCCCAGTCTATATGTTGTCTTTTCATTTTGTTGATTGCTTCTTTTGTTGTATAGTTTTTTAGTTTGATGTAGTCCCATTTGTTTATTTTTGCTCTTGTTTCTTGTGCTTTTGATGTCATATCCAGAAAATCCATTGCCAAGACCAATGTCAAGGAGCTTTCTCTGCATGTTTTCTTCTAGGAATTTTATGGCTACAGGTTTTGCATTTAAGTCTATTCCATTTAGAATTAATTTTTGTGAGTGTGTGAGACAGGAGTCCAGTTTCATTCTTCTACATGTGGATAATCAGTATTCTTGATACTATTATTGAAGAAACTATGTTTTCCCCATTGAGTGTTCTCGACTCTATTTCAAATATTAATTGACAATATGTGGGTCTATTTTTGGGTTCTCAATTCTGTTCTCTTGATCTTCGTCTCTGTTTTTGTGTCAGTACCAAATTGTTTTGATGACTATAGCTTTGTAATATGGTTTGAAATCAATAAATCAATAAGATGCTTCCAGTCTTTCTCAAAATTGCTTTGGCTCTTTGGGGTCCTTTGTAGTTCCATACAAAATTTAGAATTTTTTTCTTTTCCTGTGAAAAATGATAATTGGAATTTTGATAGGGATTGCATTGAATCTGTAGACAGGGAACTAATTTTAGTGTGTTTTATTTAACTCTGCATATCTAAGATATAAGTATTGCAATATGTCATCAAAATTAAAAATTATTGAGACATTTTACATTAAAAAATATAATGCTAAGTCTTTGAAACCTGCTGTTTATTTTACATTTAGAGCCCATCTCAGTTTAACTAGCCACACTTCAAGGGCTTAATAACCACACTTGGCTGGTGGCTACCCTACTGGACTGGGCAGCTCCAGAGCTCTCCAAAGTGCGTGGTTTGTGAACAAGAAACATCTGCATTGGACTTTAGCCCAGTGTATTCCAAGCAGAATTTTGCTTTTCCCAGAACCCAAGCTCAGGGAGCTGACTCCCAGCAGGGACTTTCACCAGGCACGTTCGGCTGGCTTGTTGGATAAGGAAGCCAGTATCAGTTCAGTTCAGTTTAGTCACTCAGTTGTGTCCGATTCTGCGACCCCATGGACTACAGCATGCAGGCCACCCTGTCTATCAACAGTTTCCAGAGCTTGCTCAAACTCATGTCCATCCAGTCAGAGATGCCATCCAACATCTCATCCTCTGTCGTCCCTTTCTCCCCTTGCCTTCAATCTTTCCCAGCATCAGAGTCTTTCCCAGTGAGTCAGTTCTTCACATCAGGTGGCCAAAGTATTGGAGTTTCAACTTCAGCATCAGTCCTTCCAATGGATATTCAGGACTGATTTCCTTTATGATCAACCGGTTGGATCTCCTTGCAGTCCAAGGGACTCTCAAGAGTCTTCTCCAACACCACAGTTCAAAAGCATCAATTCTTCAGTGCTCAGCTTTCTTTATAGTCCAACTCTCACATCCATACATGACTACTGAAAAAACCATAGCTTTGACTAGATGGATCTTTGTTGGCAAAGTAATGTCCCTGCTTTTGAATATGCTATCTAGGTTGGTCATAACTTTTCTTCCAAGGAGTAAGCGTCTTTTAATTTCATGGCTGCAGTCACCATCTGCAGTGATTTTGGAGCCCCCCAAAATAAAGTCTCTCACTGTTTTCATTGTTTCCCTATCTATTTGCCATGAAGTGATGGGACCAGATGCCATGATCTTAGTTTTCTGAATGTTGAGCTTTAAGCCAACTGTCTCACTTTCCTCTTTCACTTTTATTTGAGGCTCTTTAGTTCTTCTTCACTTTCTGCCATAAGGGTGATGTCATCTGCATTTCTGAGGTTATTGATATTTTTCCCCGCAATCTTGATTCCAGCTTATACTTCATCCAACCTGGCATTTCCTGTGATGTACTCTGCATATAAGTTAAATAAGCGGAGTGACAATATGGAGGCTTGACATACTCCTTTCCTGATTTGGAACCAGTCTATTGTTCCATGTCCAGTTCTAACTGTTGCTTCTTGACCTGCATACAGATTTCTCAGGAGGCAGGTCAGGTGGTCTGGTATTCCCATCTCTTTCAGAATTTTCCATGGTTGGTTGTGATCCACAGTCCAAGGCTTTGGCGTAGTCAACAAAGCAGAAGTAGATGTTTCTCTGGAGCTTTCTTGCTTTTTCAATGATCCAACAGATGTTGGCAATTTGATCTCTGGTTCCTCAACCTTTTCTAAATCCAGCTTGAACACCTGGAAATTCATAGTTCATATACTGTTGAAACCTGGCTTGGATAATTTTTAGCATTACTTTGCTAGTGTGTGAGATGAGTGCAATTGTGTGGTAGTTTGACCATTCTTTGGATTGCCTTTCTTTGGGATTGGAATGAAAACTGACCTTTTCTAGTCCTGTGGCCACTGCTGAATTTTCCAAATTTGCTGGAATATTGAGTGCAGCACTTTCACACCATCATCTTTTAGGATTTGAAATAACTCAACTGGAATTCTGTCACCTCCACTAGCTTTGTTTGTAGTGATGCTTCCTAGGGTGTACTTTACTTCTCATTCCAGGATGTCTGGCTCTAGGTAAGTGATCACACCATCATGGTTATCTGGATCATTAAGATCTTTTTTGTATAGTTTTTCTCTGTATTCTTGCCACCTCTTCTTAATATCTTCTGCTTCTGTTAGGTCCATACCATTTCTGTCCTTTATTGTGCCCATCTTTACATGAAATGTTGTATCTCGAATTTTCTTGAAGAGATCGCTAGTCTTCCCCATTCTATTGTTTTCCTCTATTTCTTTGGATTGATCACTGAGGAAGGCTTTCTTCTCTCTCCTTGCTATTCTTTGGAACTCTGCATTCAAATGAGTGTGTCTTTCCTTTTCTCCTTTGCCTTTAGCTTCTCTTCTTTTCTCAGCTATTTGTAAGGCCTCCTCAGACAACCATTTTTCCTTTTTGCATGTCTTTTTCTTGGGACTGGAAACCCACGTAATCGTGTCCTTTCCCAGGCTCCAGGCAGGGCTGTGAATCTCCAGACGCTGCCAGGAGATGCTCTGGCTCCCTGCAGTGTCTCCAGATGCTGAGCAGGCAGACCCACAAAGACCTCAACCCAGTTTAGGACTCGCCCTTCCGTAGCTACCAAAACTTAACAGCTAGGTAGTGACAACACCAGCAACTGGAACCAGCACTTGCCAACATCCTCACCGGGCTCCAGGCACTGCATTAGCCCCATCACATCCCTTATCTCACAACCACCCTGTGATGTGGATACTTCTGATGTGCCTATTTGAGAGAGGGGACACTGGCGCAAAAAGAGGGTAAAGTAACTGGTCAAGGTCTTAATGTGAAGCAGTACATTCTAAACTCAAGTGTGCGTCAGAATCCCCCAGAGAGTTTATAACACCATAGGTTGCTGGTCTCTGCTCTCAGAATTTCTGACTCTGTGAGTCTGGGGTGGGGCCTAGGAATGTGTGTTTTAAAAAGTTTATCTGTTTTTGGCTCTGCTGGGTCTTTCTGCTATGCACAGGCTTTCTCTAGTTGGGGTGAGCGGGGGCTCCTCTCTGCTGCAGTTTGCAGGCTGGCTTCGGTAGCTGCGGCACATGGGCTCAATAGCAGTGGCTCCTGGGCTCTGGAGCACAGTCTCAGTAGCTGTGGTGCACGGGCTTAGTTGTCCTGCAGCATGTGGGGTCTTCCCGGACCAGAGATCAAACCCATGTCACCTGCATTGGCAGGCAGACTCATTACCACTGAGCCACTCAGAATGCCCAGGAGTGTGCACTTTAAGCAAGTTCCCAGGTGATGCTGATGCTGATGCTGCTGGTCTGGGGGCCACAGTTTGAACAGCACTGTGCTGAAGTCAACCCTTCCTCCAAGTTGCTTCTCTTGCAGAAGGGTGAAGTAACTGAAGGTGTTTATCCTGAAGCAGAAGCCAGGAGGGGCACAGCCACACCTGGGTGCCACATGTGAAGAGGGCTGTCAGAGGGCACCAGGGTCTGTGCTGTGTGAGTATAGTGTGCAGAGCAGGGCCAGGAAGACAGAATGCACCTTGACTGGACCTGGGCTCCAGAAAAGAAAGAGCTTTCTATTAGCCAGACTTGCCCTCCCTCCTTGTAAGAGGGTTTGAGCTGAGACCTCACATTGGTCAAAAAGCAGGAGAAAAATCCTTTCTTTGTTTGCTACTTTCTTAAAAAAAAATCATAGCACATTTTAATTTGGATTTAATTTTATTTTGTTTCACAACATCATTGTTATTTATTCATTTATTTTTAGCTTTGTTCTGCTAAGCTCATTAACTCTGCCTTTTTTTTTTTTTTTCATTTCTCTTTTCTCTTTTCTCAAAGCAACCAAAAATAATACCCACAAAATAAAATAAACACAAAACAATGACTAGGTCCAGGATGGCTAAACGTGGTTTAACCATCTTCATATTGCAGTAGCTGTCTGTCATTTCTCCTGTATATTAGCTGGCTAAGACATGATGGTTGAATTGCCAGTCAGGTATCATCTTTAAAATTGAGAAAGGATTTATTTAATATTAAACTGGGGTTTGGGCTTCCCTGGTGGCTCTGCTGGTAAAGAATCTGCCTACAGTGCGGGAAACCTGGGTTTGATCCCTGGGTTGGGAAGAACTTGTGGAGAAGGGAAAGGCTGCCCACTCTAATATTCTGGCCTGAAGAATTCCATGAATTGTAAAGTCCATTTGGTCACAAAGAGTTGGACACAACTGAGCGACTTTCACTTTCACTTTCAAACTGGGTTTCGATAGAGATACGATAGAGTCAGGATTAATGGAGTGATAGCTCATGAATTTTGTGGGCTCTGCTATTTGACCTGAAAAAACAGATTGGTTTGTTAGGTTCCAGAAGCTCACTGGTTGGTCTGTCCTTAAGGAGCAGATGCTTCAGCAAAATTTCCAGGGAAAAGAAACCGCAAGTATAAACAAACCCCTAAAGTAATGTATTAGTTAAGATAATACTGGCTATTATAGAAGTCTCAGCAGCTAAATATAGTAGAAAAGTTTATTTCTAACTCAGTTATACTCTAAATGGATGTTTTTGATGGGAGGCCGGGCAGGGGCTCTGTTCATTCGGTAACCCAAGGCCCAGTCTCCATCATCTTCAACATGGAGCTACCGAGGTTGTCCTGCATACTGATGGACAATCAGAAGGTGGATGGTGGAGGGCAGCGGTTGGGGGAGGACTGAGCGGGTGGTTTTGTTTTGTTTTTTAACACACCTTTCTCTGTGGTCTGCCTTGCTTCCATCCATGTTCCGCTGGCCAGAACTCTTAACTACAGAGGAAGCTGGGAAATGTCCAGATGTGGGCCCAGTAGGAGGGCGAGGTGCTTTCCATTTTCAGTCAGCCAGGGTGGGGATGAGCTGGGGATTTGGGAGGCCCAGTAAGGAGTTCACCAGGACTGGAATGGGTGGGAGGGGGAAGCGTGTAGGGGCTGAGGTTGAAGGGGTAGTCATGGCTTCAGTCTGAGGCAGACAGACACTGTTTTCCTAGGAACACTGGCCAGTGAGAAGTAGCAGGCAGTGGGCCCGGGGCTAAGCCCCTCTCCATGAAAATGTCATTTAATCCTCACACCAACTCTCTGAGATTGTTACTCTTATCATTCCCCTGTGAGAGATGATAAGATGATAAACCTCTGAGGTTTAGATAGATGAAATAACTTCCCATAGTCCCATATAATAGCTAATAAAGGTTGGAGCTGGGATTTAATTGCAGACACCAAGAAGCCACGGTAGAGACCCTACGCTACTGTTTCCCAAACTTTTGTTGCGTCAAAGTCATCTAGAAGGCTTGCTGGGTCCCGTCTTTCTAGTTGTGCTTAGACCGACATGTGGGGTCCTTGAAGAGCACCGTATGTGTAATATCGACTCACTGTAACCCACCCAGGGTTCTCCAGGGAGCTTCTCAGGGATTCATTCAGTGGGGATCAGTCGGGACGGGGGAGCAAACAGAGAGATTCCTTTCCCAGCGGAGTTTACAATTCAGCTGAGAATCCAGGACATAAAACAGGAAATGTTAACAATCCAAGAGATCATGAGATTTCTAACATCATGATCTGGGAGCTGGCACAGGCAGAGCACAGCTGATTTCCTCCTGCATGATATCGACCATAAATATTACAGGAGCTGAAAGAGGAAGATGCACCACTGACTGGAGGGACCCGGAAAGGTTTGTTGAGACCTTTCAGGCAGGCACTGAAAGAGTAGATTCAGGTGTTGTTATTTTTGTTCATTTATTTACTTACTATGTCTCTACCTACTTGAATAGAAGCTCCTTGGGTACAAGGATCACAACTCTTCTTGCTTCCACATCCCTAGTTCCTCAAATTGTGCCCTGCACATAGTAGGTTCTCAATAAACATTTGGAGAACAATGGATTCAATTTGTGAATCCTTTAGGGGCATTTAAGATGCCTTTATAAGCAAGGGTCCACACATACAGAGGAATATTTCTGTGATCTGATGCGTTAAATGAAATGACCATAGTTTCCCTTCTTGCAGGACTTCTCAGGACCATTGATTTACAAACTTGCTTAGAGAATCTTCAAAATGGGGAGCTGACAATCAGTGATACCCGAACTTAGAACATCTGGTCTCTCTTTTCCAGAGCCCCTGACACCCTGCTGTGAAGCAGTATTATTGTGGGAGTACAGCCTGGGGAATATTCTAGAGAGTGATGGTGGTTTTCTTCTGCATCTTCTCTGCCTCTCTCCCTTGCCACTTTCAAGCCCTGCGTGGTTTCCAGGTGGTTGGGGGCGGGGGGCACACTCTAATGTGCACATAAGTCATCTAGGGATGTATCACAGTGAAGATCTGGGCTCAGCGGGTCTGCGATGGTGTGAGAATCTGCATTTTCCAACCAGCTCTTGAGTGATGCTGATGCTGCTGGTCCAGGGACCAAATTCAGCCAGGGTCTAAAATGCAAATAAATCAACATGTGAAAATTCAGGTCCGGAGACTTTTTAAAAATGATTATTTTTGTTGATTTATTTTTGTCTGTCCCCATTTGTAGAACAGGGATAATCGAAGCACTTGCTTCAGAGAACAGGTGTGAGGACCAAAATGACCGGAGCATGTAAGACAGAGTTCAACAGTCACCCTCTGGTGCTATATGCTTTTAAAAAAAAAAAAAATGGCTCCAGGGGTTTCCCTGGTGGCTCAGCAGTAAAGAATTCGCCTGCCAATGCTGGTGATCTTGGTGCTATCCCTGTCTTATATGCTTTGGTCATTTTGAGGACAAATGAGGACAGTGAGGCTGAGAGGCGGGAAGTAATGTGTCCATGCTTGTACAGCCATACTGTTGACCTCTGCCTTTCCCCACCTCCAGGGAAGGGACAGAGGCGGTCCAGACCTGTGTGTCTTGGCTCAAGACGGTGCAGAGATGGCCAGGTAGTCCGAATTCAGCATAGCCACTGGGTCCATAAAAAGGTGTGTGTGAGTTAGGATTCAACAAGTGGGTCTCCTGAATTAAAAGGTCTGTAGTTGAAGAGACTTCCATGGTGGTGCAGTGATTAAGAATCCACGCTTCCACCACATGGGGTGTGCAGTCAACCTTTGGTCAGGGTACTAAGAATCCCACAAGCCAGGCAGATTGGTCAATCAAGAAGGTCTGTAGTTGACCTCGGCAAGGCCTCCTGATGGAGCAATCATATCTCTGGGGTGCAGGGGTGACCAGCTCATCCTGGTTTGCTGGGGACTTCCCTGATTTTAGCTTTGGAAGTCCCCATCCCTGGAAATCGCCCCACTCCTTGGCCAACCAGGATGATCTGTCCCCTACTGAGAGCTCAGGAGTTCTTCCACAGCTTCCAAGGATGCCAGGTTGGCTATGGCTGGAGGGGAAAGATGTCTGAAGATGCCCCTCTTTTGTCCCCACAGATGGCTGGTCTTGGTAAATGACTTCTGCCTTTGTCAACCTGTGTTCCTTTGAACACACCCTGGAGTTGTGCTGTGATGGGGGAGGGGAGCAGGTTACATTTCCAGAAGAGCCTGTTGAAGCCTGTTGCAGTTTAAATTCTCATGAAGATGCTCCGCTGTGTTTAGTCGCTCAGTTGTTTCCGACTCTTTGCGACCCCGTGGACTGTACCCCGCCAGGCTCCTCTGTCTCTGGGGATTTTCCAGGCAAGAAAACTGGAATGGGTTGCTGTGCCCTCCTCCAGGGGATCTTCCCAACTCAGGGATCGAACCCAGGTCTCCCACATTGCAGGTGGATTCTTCACCATCTGAGCCACCAGGGAAGCCCAAGGATACTGGAGTGGGTATCCCTTCTCCAGGGGAGAAGAGAGCTTCCGTATCCCTTCTCCAGGGAAATGTCCCAACTCAGGAATGGAACTGGGATCTCCTGCATTGCAGGTGGATTGTTTACCAGCTGAGCTACCCAGGAAGCCCCATTAAGATGCTAGGAACGTTGAAAAACTTAAACTCTTAAGCTGAAGGTTCTTATGATTTACTATGGAAAACACAACATTTATTATCTTGAAGGCTAGCTCCATGGTGGGTGGTTGACAAAATCTGTCTTTCTCAAGGAGGTAACAATAGTAAAAGCAGCCTAATAACAACAGTAATAAGAAAACAACAATAATAATGATAATGATTATTTTGGCTGCTGTTTACTGAGTGCACAGTGTAGGGTCTCCAAATGGACCGTGAACTTGCTGGCAAAGGATATACAACCAGGAGTCAGCAGGCTTTTTCTTAAAGGTCCAGAAAGTGACTATTTTAGACTTTTGAAGGCCATCTCATCTCTGTCAAAACTACGCAGTGCTGCCATTGTAGGGCGAAATCAGCTCCAACAATCTGTCAACGAATGTGGCTGTGTTCCAATAAAATCAGTTACCGAAGTATTAGGTACCAGTCTTGGGCTGCAGTTTGTCGCCCCCTTGTGGAGTGGAAAGAGCACCATCTTCCGGAGTCCGGCTTGGGTTCCAGACCCAGTTCTGACGCTTTCTAGCAGATAACCCTGGACACATGCAACCTTGTCCTCTGAGCCTCAGTGTGCTCATCTGTAGAATGGGGACAGTGGTAGGTCCAACCTCACAGAGTTGTAGGAAGGATGCACGAACAGAGAGCCTGCAGGGTAGCTAGTGTTCAGTAAATGTTAACTCGTTTATATAAGCGCCTCAGTGTGGAGTGGGGGTAGGTGGTGGGCACCCCAGGACCTCTTTCAGATCCCTTGGCAGGAGGGTGATGTATATTGTCCAAACTTGCTCCTGCATGGCCTGCAGACTCCCACCTCTCTGCCATGCACCTCCTGGCTTTGGAAAGGAACCCCATGTTCCTTCCTGCAGGTGCTGTTTGATGGAAGGGAGGCTGAAGTCCTTCTCTCTCTTTGTTTTCACGCCCAATAAATCACTCTGACAAGGGCTTGTTATTATTTAACTCTGTACATTGTTTTGGCGGTTGCTGGTAGGAAACCGGAGGGGAGAAAGGCATCATTTTGCCCAGAATTGCTTTAGGGATGGAAATATTTTTTTTGTGAATTAATATTCATCAAATAGATCAGGTAAACATCCAGTAATGACAATGCATGGGCAATTTATCAATTCCGGTTCAGAATGCAATTATCAGTCCAGTAACGCTGAGACACTGTAATGAAGCCTGCCTGAAAAATCCCATTACTCCCAGATCGGGGTGGGGGTGTGTGTGTGAAGATTCATTTTTCACTTTTATATGAAGAATGCTACCCTCTTGTCAGAGAGTGAGTTTCTCCTGAGCCTCAGCCTTGGACAAGTAGTTTGGCAAACCCCAGTTCTAAAGATGCAACGGGCCTCCTGGGGTTTTCAGGTAAAAGAGTGGGGGTGGGAAAGGGAAGGGGATGGCCCCCAGACGACCCCTCACCGCCAACCTGCTCTGTCCCTTGTGCTGAGAGATCGTGGCATCCTGCTTTCATCCTCACAGAAACTCAGGGTAATTGATACTATTATTATTACTATCGTTTTCATTGTCTCCATTTTACAGGTAGAAAAACTGAGGCTCAGAGAGGAGCAGGCACTTGCTTGCTATGGACTCCAGAGATGTTCTTGTTGCCCTAATCTCTGGAACCTGTGACTATGTCCCCTTCCATGGCAAAAAGGGACTTTGCAGATGTGATTAAGGGTCTTGAGGTGGGCAGATTATTCTGGAATGTTCAGTGGGCACAATTTTATCACGGGGGTTCTTGTAAGAAAAAAAGGAAGGCAGAAGGGTCAGCCTCAGCGAGAGGGACCTGAAGGCGCTACACAGCTGGCTTTGAAGACGGAGGAGGGGGCCAGGACCCGAGGAAGGTAGGCGGCCCAGAGAGGCTCGGAAAGGTAAGGAAACGGCAGGGCATCCACTGTAGTGACGCCCTGATTGCAGTCCACTAAGACCCACTGGGGTGCTGACATCCAGAACTCTGAGACAGTAAATGAGGGTTGCATTGAGCCACTGACAAGTGACACTGAAGTCGCTCAGTCGTGTCTGACTCTTTGCGACCCCATGGACTGTAGCCTGCCAGGCTCCTCCGTCCATGGAATTTTCCAGGCAAGAGTACTGGAGTGGGTTGCCATTTCCTTCTCCAGGGGATCTTCCTGACCCAGGGATCGAACCTGGGTCTCCCGCATTGCAAGCAGACAGTTTACCATCTGAGCCACCAGGGCCACTGGGTTTGTGGTGTTTTGCTTCAGTGGCCACTGGAAACTGATACACTTACCTGAGGTTAGTGGCTAGTCCCACACCCCATCTATTACCTTCTCAGTCACCCTTTTCTTGGAAACAAATTTTCATGGTGTGACACTCAGATCATGTAAACTTCTCCAGCCCCAGGGTCACTCAGGAGTCCCAGACCAGCTGCCTGATGGCCTTCAGTCAGCTACAGGCACTGCCCCTCCCCTTGGCCCTCCCCACCCCCTTCTCTATCTGGTTAGAACCTGCTTTTCCCCAACTGAGTGGCCAGCGGGCTTGGCCTCCCCAGATCCCCAGGGGACGAGCACCCAGGCCTCTGTGACTCTTTGGGTTCTCTGCCGTGACGGTCAGGGCGAGCTGGTGAGGCCGTGCTCATAGGAGCTCCGTCTTTAGAGCTCCTCACTCCCAGGAAGTGCTGCCGTAACAGCAGCCTGCCTTCCTGCTTCCTGTGACCGTCTGGAAGGGTGTCCAGAGGGCCCTTGCAGCTTCTGCTGCCCCTTTTATTCCTAACTCTGGAGAGGTGAGCAGTAGGCGTCCCAAAGCAGTCTAACCACAGGTGGTGCTTGGGCGTGTGGGAGTGCCAGCGGCTCTTTAGAAAGGCTGGTGCCCATAGTACCTGGCCTCGGGAACGTCCTTTGTTTTGTTTTTAACATGTATTGAAGTTGATTTACAATGTTGTGTTAATTTCTGCTGTACAGCAAAGCGATTCAGTTATCTATCTATATGCATTCTTTTTCATAGTCTTTTCCACTTTGGTTTATCACAGGATGTCCAATGCAGTTCCCTGTGCTATACAATAGGACCTTGTTGTTTGCCCATCCTGTATATAATAGTTAATATCTGCTAATCCCAAACTCCCAATCCAGCCCTCCCCCAGCCCTCTCCTTGGCAACCCCAAGTCTGTTCTCTGTGTCTGCAAGTCTGTTTCTGTTTTGTAGGTTAGGTTCATTTGAGCCGTGATGTAGAATCTACATTTAAGTGATAGCATATGGTATTTGTCTTTCTCTGTATGACTTATTTCACTGGGTGTGATCGTCTCTAGGCCTATCCATGTTGCAGCAAATGGTGTCATTTCATTCTTTATGGCTGAGTAGTATTCCAGTGTATGTTACATGCCACATGGAAGATGTCCTTTGGCTGTTTCTCCTAAGTCTCCAGGTAGTGCTGTGATCACTGAATTATTAATGCCACTCCACTGTCATCTTGGAGGCACATAGCTGCCACATCTCACAGAACCCAGGAGTCAGCCTCAGAGGCAGATTCGTGCCTGTCTTTATTCTCAGCATGGAAGGCTCCAGGAGGTGGGGAAGAGTTCTGATGCCTCTTAGCCACACACCAGTTCTTAACACTCATCACTATTGACTCAACATTTAAGCCAGGCACTGTGGTTTACATCTTTATTCACAATAACCCTCATCTCTGGGTATTTTCTTTTTAATCTTTCAGTTTATTTATTATAGCAGCTATCTTTGTCTAATTTGTTGAGAAAGAAAAGGGATCAAATTATATTTTTAATGTATGAAAAGAATGGGTCCTTTTACTTAGAATTTGAAGGAGTCGTAGTTTCAAATTCAACTTCAATAACCTTTATTTCTGGCTTCTGATGTTCTGAGGGAATGTACATGGAGGATGAAGAATAGGACCTGTCACATGGGAAATCAGGGTAGCTCTGGGTATTATTATAGATGGGAAAGCTGGCTCAGAGACGTCAAGTGTCTTATACAATATCACACAGCTTGGAGGTGGTTGCAGCTGAGCTGTGGACACTAATCTGCTTGAGTCCTGACACCAGTTCTCTGAATTTTGCATTTAGAAAGAATAAAGCCAATAACTTCCCATCATCTATTAATTTTTTTAAAAATTTGTTTATTGTGCAAAGTAGATTTGAAGTAGCTCAGCTGGAATTCCATCACCTCCACTAGCTTTGTTTGTTGTGGTGCTTCCTAAGGCCCACTTGACTTCACATTCCAGAATGTCTGGTTCTAGGTGAGTGATCACACCATCGAGCTTATCTGAGTCATTAAGATCTTTTTTGTATAGTTCTTCTGTGTATTCTTGCCACCTCTTCTTAATATCTTCTGCTTCTGTTAGGTCCATACCATTTGTCCTTTATTGTGCCCATCTTTACATGAAATGTTGTATCTCGAATTTTCTTGAAGAGATCGCTAGTCCTTCCCATTCTATTGTTTTCCTCTATTTCTTTGGATTGATCACTGAGGAAGGCTTTCTTATCTCTCCTTGCTATTCTTTGGAACTCTGCGTTCAAATGAGTATATCTTTCCTTTTCTCCTTTGCCTTTCTTTAGCTTCTTTTCTTTTCTCAGCTATTTGTAAAGCCTCCTCAGACAACCATTTTGCCTTTTTGCATTTCTTTTTCTTGGGGATTGTCTTGATCACTGCCTCCTTTGTGGCTCAGCTGGTAAAGAATCTGCCTGCAATGCGGGAGACCTGAGTTTGACCCATGGGTTGGGAAGATCCCCTGGAGAAGGGAAAGACTAGCCGCTCCAGGATTCTGGCCTAGAGAATTCCCTGGACCGTACAGTCCATGGGGTTGCAGAGTCTGACACAACTGAGCGACTTTTTCACCATTTTTAACCATTTAAAGTGTACAATTCAGTGGCATTGATGACATTCACAATGTTGTACAACTGTCACAATCCATTTCCCAAACTTTTTCATCACCCCAAACGGAAACTCTGTACCTGTTAAGCAGTCCCTCCCCATCCATCTTTCTCTCCCACCCCCTGGCTAATCTATCCTGCTCTTTCTCTCTGTGACTTTGTCTTTTCCAGCTATTTCATATAAGTGGAATCATACATTTGTCTTTTGTTTTGTGTCGGGCTTTTTTTTCCACTTGGCATAATATTTTCCACGTTCATCCAAGTTGTAGTACTTCATTCCTTTTTACGGCTGAATAGCTATTACATTGTGTGGACACTATTTTGTTTATCCGTTCAACCATCAATGGGACTTTGTGTTGTTTCCACTTTGGGGCTGTTGTGAATCATGCCACGGTGAACAATGGCATACTGCCCTGGCGCTATATGGAGCGCCTGGTGCTTCAAAACACTTACTCCTATTATACACAATTCAATCTTTTATTTAAATTGAGGTGAAACTTACATAACATCAAATTAACCATTTTAAAGCAAACAATTCAGTGGCGTTTAGTTACACTCACAGTGTTGCGCAGCCATCACCTCTATTTCCAGAACATTTTCATCACCCCAGAAAAAACCCTGTCCCCATCAGGCAGTCACTTCCCCCTTCTTCCTTCCCGAAGCCCCTGGCAACTACTGGTCAGCTTTCTGTCTCTATGGGTTCACCAGTTCTGGGTATTTCATGTAAATGGAATCCTTGCGTATTTTCCTTTTGCGTCTGGCTTCTTTCACTCAACATTGTGTTTTCCAGGTTCATCCATGCTGTAGCATGCATCAACACTTCATTCCTTTTTTGTGTCTGAATAATATTCAATTGTATGACTAGGGCACGTTTTGTTTACCCATCCATCTGGGTTTCTTTAACCTCTTGGCTACTGTGAATAGCTCTGCTATGAACATTTGTATACAGAGAGTTGTTTGAGCACCTGTTTTCCATTTTTGGAGTACGTACCTAGGAGTGAGATTGCTGAGTCATATGGTGATTCTGTTGTTTAGCTTTTCGAGGACCCATAATCCAGTCTTCCAGCCATGATGATTTGCAAGGATCCCCCTGGGCACAGGAGATCCTTTCTCATCTTCCTTGAGCCATTCTGGGAAGGGGAAGCCAAGAAAGCCCTCCCTTTGTCCACCCTAAAGGAGATCAGTCCTGAATATTCATTAGAAGGACTGATGCTGAAGCTGAAACTCCAATACTTTGGCCACCTGATATGAAGAACTGACTCATTGGAAAAGACCCTGATGCTGGGAAAGACTGAAGGCAGGAGGAGAAGGGGATGACAGAGGATGAGATGGTTGGATAGCATCATCGACTTGATGGACATGAGCTTGAGTAAGCTCCAGGAGTTGGTGATGGACTGGTGTGGGTGAAGGTGATGGGAAGCCTGGTGTGCTGCAGTCCATAAAGAGTCAGACACGACTGAGCAATTGAACTGAACTGAACTGTGAGCCCTTCCTGTGTCCCTGGTTCCATGATGAGAAACTCTGTTTATCCTCATACCTACTCAGGGAAGTAGACATGATTAGCTCCATTTTATAGCCGAGGAAACTGAGGCTTGGGAGAATTAAGGACAGTGTGCCTGGAGAATTAAGGGCTGGGATTTGAACCTAGGTCTGTTTGAGTCCAAAGGCCATGCTCTTTGCCCAGTGGAACAGTACTGTTTCAGGTATAAAGCTTCACTGGGCACTCTCCGGTATGTAACATGGGTCTAGAAATTTACCGGGCAGTTTGCACCCCTTCCACACTTCCTCAAAGGTGATGAAGGGACTTCCCTGGTGGTCCAGTGGTTAGGACTCTGTGCTTCTGCAGCAGAGGGCCCAGGTTCTATCCCTGGTTGGGAAACTGAGATACCATGAGCTGCGTAGGAGGGCCACAAACAGAAAGAGTGATGAATATGATGATGAGGAGGAGGAGGAGGACAATTCAGTGTTTACTGTATGCCCAGCTGGTGATGAGTGATTTCCTTGCGTCATGTCATTTAGTCCTTAACCACCACCTTACACAGAAGATATTGTCCTCTCTAGTTTACAGTAAACTGAGGCTCACACTTCTCTTGTTCACAAATGCCTGAGAGTAAGAGGCAGAGCTTGGATTCAATCGCAGGCTTCTGACCCCACCCCCGACTCATCCTCACCCCACGTTCTCCTGCCAATGAGCTGTTGTAACCTCCTTCCTTCACCTTAGTGACAAATGGTGTTCTCTGGGCACCAGGGACAACTGGGAAGTTTCTGGATGGCTCCCAGAACATCTCCGTGTACTGATAACCCAAACCCCGCTGTGCCTCCCTGGTCTTCTAGCCTGTTCCACCTGGCAGGCTGAGCTGTGAAAAGTTGGCATCGTTTTCCAGAGTGAGTGTCATTTGTCACCAGGAGGCATGGGTGATGTCCCTGGAATGGTGACACCATTGACAAGTTGGGCTGCCTCTCTTTTCTAAGAAAGTCTAGACGTTTTAAAAAACCTTGTGCTCATGGCCCCTGATATGTACAGGGAAGAAGCAAAGGTTCCCGTAGTCGAGGGTGAATTTCTTCCCCACCGCAGCTTCCCAGGCACTTTCAGTGGCAAAGGATGTGTTTCCAGTAGCTAAAGAAAGATGAGTCCACTTCCCTTTGTGTTGCAACTTGGGATGGCATGCCTGGGAGCCATTACCCTGCTAAAGGAGGGAGGCAAGACACCAACTTAGAATAGCGGATGCTCTCGTGGCAAATGAAGTCCAGAGAGGTTGCTAGAGCTGGAAGTCAGCGCCTCTGCTGTAGCTCCAGGGAAAACATCACCTGGCTGCGTTCTCTGACACCATAGTCAGGCTGCCTTGTCCTGTTCCCCATCTGGGCTGGCTACCGTCACCAGCCTTAACTCACCATGAGGGTGATAAAGGACTGGAGGACTTTTCCTCCTTGGTTGAAGTTGGTGTGTTTCCCCATTCCATTTAAAGTGACTCCTGTGTGTGTGTGTGTGTGTGTGTGTGTGCATGCACGCACGCTCATGTGAGGATGCGTGTGCCTGATGCAACCCAACATTCATCGTGTCGCCTTCACTTATGAGACACCGGGTTATTTTTAGGGATGACGCACCCGACATCAAAATAACTGGTTATTTTTGTGATTGGGTGCATCAATCACGTTATGACATATTCCAGCTCCAGAGAAACAGCAGCTAAACAGCAGGCAAGACGTGGAAAGGGAGCAGTGAGTCAGACACCAGGACAGAGCCAAAGGTCCAGGGCTGAGGGGCAGGGAGAGGCTGATGAATTGATTTACGTGGCCGACATTCCTAATAATAGCTCCCTAGGTCGAGGGCTTGCTTAGTGCCAGGCACAGCTCCGAGCCCTCTACACGTAGGGTCCTGTTTACTCCGTGCCAGAATCTTCTGTGCTGGGGGGCCATTATCCCAATCGTGCAGATGCAAATACTGGGGCCCAGAAGTTAAGTGAGCTGCTGAGGTGTTGCACAGAGCGTAACCAGCTCTGTCCAGAGCACCATAGTCCCTTGTGTCTTACTAAGAGAATACTGGTCTTTTCCCTCTTATAAGCTCCACGTGTTTATAAAGTAGCAGCGTACAAAATAGTCCACTCACTGTGGACACTGAGCCGTGCAGTTTATCTTTTGGGATGGAGAGAAGTACAGAGAGAGACATGGAAAAGTCGTTTCCATTTCTGAAATACACAGAGAGCAGTTGAGTAAAACAAACAAAATGTTTATTTCTATTGGCTACATGATTCGAGTATCTGGGCAGCATGGTGGGTGGACCGTAATGGGGATTTTGATCTTCGAGGCATCCTTTCCTCGGCCTCCTCCACATCTTGTCATTCATTCATTCCATCCAAACGTCCCTCGAGTTGGTCTGTGTCATGCACACCGCATACATCACACACACCACAGCCACAGAGAACCTGGCCATCCTAGCCTCTGCTGGATTTCCAGATCAGTCTCCAAAGTGATCTCTCCCTTCCTCCCACGCCTTTCCACTTCCAGCCAGAGGGATCTTCTATAAAGTGCCTCTGATCATGTCATTCCTTGGCTGGAGATCATTCAGCCTTATTTCCCCAGATGCAATGTTCTGGTCACACTGAGTAGTGTGGGGTTTTTTTGGCCATTTACTCCCTCACTCACTCGTGCGGTAAATATTTGTGTTGCTGTTGTGTGCCAAGCTCAGTTCGAGGTGGGAGAATGGTAAACAAAATAAAACAGAAGTTCCTGCTTTTCTAGAGCTTACGTTCCAGTTGGGGGAAACAGACGGTAAATGAATAAACGGGCAAATAGAGAATGGCTCAGTGCTGCGAAGAAAATAGCACCTCGATGTTATAGGGAGTGATTAGCAGGAGAGGGGAGGCCTCCCTGAGAAGCTGGTGTGTGTGAGACAAGGGGCCAGCACTTGAAGGGTCTGGGGAAGAGCTTTCCAAAGAGGGGAAAGCAAGTGCAAAGGCCCTGAGGTCAGCTGGTGTGTTTGAAGGAAAGTAGGAAGGCCAGTGTGGCAGGAGGTCTGAGGGTGGGAGAGGAGGAAGGGAGGAGGAGGGGAGGCTTGTAGGCCCCGGGAGGGAATTTGGATTCTAGGGTAATAGGGAGCCATTGAAGTTGACAGTAGGGAGGTGAGGGCTTTTTGTATGATTGTAAGATCAGTCGTCTTTGGAGAATGGTTTCTAGAGGAGTTGGAGAGGAAGTGAGGAGACTGACCAGGAGTCTGCTACAGCTATGTAGCATGAGATGGCGAAGCCTCAGACCAGGCAATGGCCATGTGATGGAGAGAGTAGGGGGGTTTGGGATGTGTTTGGAGGCGGCACGGACAGGTCTTGCTGTGGGGAGAGAGGGAAAGATGCATCTGAGCATATGACCCTGCTGTATTTGGAGTTGGGGAGTCATGGGGAGTGATGGAGGTCTGGGGTGATGGCCAAGGGGTTGACCTAGGGCTCTGCTTTGAACAGCGTGCCTTCCTCCAGCTAACTTGACCTCTCCTCTGAGATTCAGCTTAGAATCCTCCTCTCAGAAACCCCGTCTGAGCTGCCCTGTGTCAGCGTGTGAACAAGGGGTGCACACTTTCTGACAGTTGTCTGTCTTCATGACTTTGCTCTAACCCCAGCGGGGATGGGTGCCTGGTCTGCCCTGTTCACTGCTGTGTCTCCAGGTACCCGATGCTTTGTAGCCCTTTGAAGAACTGCATGGAATTGCTTACAGGAGGAATCAGGGAGGGGAGGGCCTTCTTCCCTCAAGAATCTATTCCCAGGGATTTCCTTGGTGGTCCAGTGGTGAAGACCCCACACTTTCTATTGCAGAGGATTCAGTTGGGGAGGTTTGGCATGTTGTTCATTGTAGCCAAAAAAGAGGAAGAATGTGTTCTCAATATAGGGCTTCCCTGGTGGTTCAGTGGTAAAAGTATCCACCTGCCAATGCAGGAGACGCAGGAGACATGGGTTCTCCTGGGCCGGGAAGATCCCCGGGAGTAGGAAATGGCAACCCACTCCAGTATTCTTGCCTGGAAAATCCCATGGTCACAGAAGCCTGGCAGGCTGTTACAGTCCATGGGGTCACAAAAGAGTCAGCATGTCTTAGTGACTAAACAACATTCTCTGTATAAAGGTAGAGGGTTGGAGGAGAGGAAATAGGAGGGCGTGCCAGGTGGCAAGAAGATGGTCATGTGGTAGGAAGAGCTCCAAACATGAGCTCAAAGGATCAGGGTTCACACCCCACCTCTGCCTCCTTCTACTGTGTGACCTTGGCCAAACCCACTTTACCTGTCTGAGCTTCAGCTTTACCATCAGTAAAAAGGGAACCATGGTAGTTTCCTGGAAAGGTAGCCATAGCAGATAAATGAGAGAGTGTGAGTGAAAGCACCTAGATGAGGTCTAGGGAAAAAGTAAGTATGTGATTGGATTAGAACATGAGAGGTCTGAACAGGGCTGGGTGTCCTGTCCAGGCTAATAACATCCCTGAGTGTTATTAGCAGGGGAGGTCACACAACTGGCAGGGGAGGGCTTTGTGGACTAGATCTCTATCACTAAGGATCAGATTCCTCTTTCTCTTCCCTCTCCACTTCCCACCTTTTGAAGTGAGAATAAAAGATCAAAATTATGGAGGCTTGGAGATTAAGTCAGTGAGATGATATGGAGCTCTCTGACTCCAGGTTGGTCTTCATCTCAGACTGTAGACAAACAGTTTTCAAAGTGTGGTTCCTGCACCAGCAACATCAGCGCTACCTGGGAACTTGTCAGGTATGCAAAATATCAGACTCAGTTCCAACCCAAGGCATCAGAACCTTGGGGTGGGCCCCACATCCAGTGTTTTAACAAGCCCTACGGGGAGTTCACAAGCATGTTCAAGCTGAGATCCAAAGCCTAGAGCTTCTAGCCTCTAATACTTCTTTCCCTTTAATGGAGAGAGAATCAGAATGTTCAAATCAAGAAGATCAGAATTATTGTCTAGTCCAGGTTATTTGAAACACATTTTATAGACCATGAGTTTCACCCATGTGTGGTGGAAGTTAAGTCATTTGGATTCTATGATCAAATAATTCTGAGAAATGTTGAGTTTCTACTCTACAGGACTTATCAGAGCCTTTAATATGCTAATGTGCTTTGTGAATCTCCAGTGGAGGGCTGTAGCTTGCAGTTGTTTTCAAATTTACTTTCAGGACTCATATTCCATGGCATGTGGTTTGGGTAACACAGATCTAGTTCAGTCTGCCATCACATGGACAAACCCCATCTGTGAATTTCTGGTTATTCAACATTTTCTCCAAAGCTTCTGATACAGGGAATATCAGTATTATAAGTATCAGACCTTATGAGGTCACTCATTTCTTATTTTAGAGAGGCTGTTGGTAACTACTAGCATTTGATTTGTACTAAGCCAAATTTGCTTTCCTTTAGTTTCCTCTTATTGGTTTTAGCAATGACCCCTGGAACCATCTGAGACAAATCGAATTCCTTTTCTGCCTGATGGCAGCAGAAAGATAGGTGTCCATCCTCAATCTATTCCTAAGGTTTCTCTTTTCCATTTCCCATCCCATAAATATGGTTTGATTTTTGTAGTTAGGAAAGTACTGGGATGTTGCCTCTTTAAATTGCCTTCTTTCATAGAGGTGATTACAAAGAACAAACATTTATCATTGGGCAGACATGTATTTCAAGAAACGTCTGTAGTAGTTTATCATCATTCCATCCATCCAAGTAGTCCAGTCTATTAATAAAGATCTGGGGAGATCATGGTCTTTCTCATTCATCTGTTCTGATGAAGACCAGTAGTTTTGCTCATCTAAAATCTCCTTCATATGCTTAACTGCATGGTTTGCTTGCCCGTCTGCTCCTAAACCATATTTGCACTTCACTTGTACTAAACAACCAATTGACCAATTGACTGACTTCTCTCGTTTGTCTATTTATTCATTCATCCCCAAATCTTTGGGTGTCCACACTGTGCCAGGCATCTACAAGGTGCAACAGAGCTGAGCAAGACCGATTTGATCCATGCAGTCTGTAGGGAGAAGAGTGATGACAAAATGAAAAGAACACATAAATATACGTTTTAAACGTGTGGCTAGGCAGTGATGGAGAATGACGAGGGGTGCAAACTAACCCAGAGAAGATGGTCAGGGAAGAATGCTTGATGTTTGAGCTGAGAGCTGATGTATGTAATCGCAACCTTTTTTTTTTTTTTTGGTTTCTGATTGTGTCATTATAATCAGCCTTATAGTGTAAGGACTGAGAGGGCAGGGACTAGGTTTTCACACTGTGTTCAGTATAAAGATGTAAGCATTGTGGTAGATGCTGAGGAAGATTTGAACACCTCATGTACAGTTGGAACAAGCCTCTCCCTATAAAAAAGCAATCCACAGGCTATTACCTTTCTTAAAATCAGAGTATACTAGAGCAAGAATAATGTCATCATTTATTGAGGGTCTTCTCTGGTCTGAGTTTGCACTCTGACTTGACATTATATTAATAGTTGTCAGTGTTCTTGCCTGGAAATCCCATGGATGGAGGAGCCTGGAAGGCTGCAGTCCATGCGGTCGCTGAGGGTTGGACACAACTGAGCGACTTCACTTTCACTTTTCACTTTCATGCATTGGAGAAGGAAATGGCAACCCACTCCAGCGTTCTTGCCTGGAGAATCCCAGGGACGGGGGAGCCTGGTGGGCTGCCGTCTATGGGGTCGCACGGAGTCAGACACGACTGAAGTGACTCAGCAGCAGCAGCAGCAGCAGCATATGCGTTACACCTGCAAACATTGAAGTAGTCTTGGAGTATCTCCTGGGCATTTGGGATACTGTGAGATTCTGAATCTCCTTTGGAGAGTATCGATTATTGTTTGTTTTGTGTTGATTTTCTTAAGCAATCCACCCGGTTAGGTTCAGGCTGTCAGTTTTGCTTTACTTTCTGTGGGTCCAACACCAGGTGATTTCTCTGAGATTTTGCGATGCTTCTTTGGATTGGTCTGAGCAGGTACAGTGTTCCACACACAAAATTAGGAAGCCCCTTCTCCTGCTCTTTCCTTTTGGGGAAATCTTCCCCATTTTCTGTTTCCCAGGGGTCCCTTTCTCCAGTTCTTCTGTCTGGAAGATGGGATTCTCTCAGAGGGTATTCTGCTGCCCTGGTGCACTGTTCTGAATGACTGAGCCTGATCTTGGGATGAAGTAGTGAGGAAAGAGAGAGAAAGACCCCGTGGATTCTCCCTCATGTTATGCACACCACACAGACCCCTATTCCCAGTTCCTCCATCTAGAGGGATGGGTTTTCTCTTGGAGTCCTAGGTTCCCGTGCTATTTCTGTGTCATAAGAGAGCGGTTTTGTGTCTGGAGTGACCTCGGGGCAAGGCTGGGAGAGGAAAAAGAGAAAAAAAGAGAAGATTCTCCCTGCCTTCTTCTGTTCACTGGGCCCCATGTCTCCATCCTTTGGCTAGAAAGATGGGCTGCTCTGGGAGTTTTATTCTGTGTGCCCAATTGCATAGTTGCTAGATCCTGCCCACTTTCAAGGCAGAACAGGGAGGCGAAGGAAATTCGTCATACTGGTCCTTCTTCAAATTTTTACTTTCCTCCCTTCTTCACCTGCTGTTTGAATCCCCAGTTAGCTGTCTTTTTGCATTTTTCCGAGAGTTTTGGGCTGTAATCAGCGCTCCTAAGATAGTCTTTTTCCATCATGGCCAGACCCAGAACCCGCATAGGTATTTTGTAAATGCCAACTCATTTGACCTTCCGAACAATCCTGTGAGGTAGGCGATACCACCCCCATCTTACAGGTGAGGAATCAAAGGCTCAGAGAGATGAAGTCGTGAGATAAATCCTCAGCTGACTGCTGTTCTCACTCTACCTGGTGCCTTGCTTAAAGCATCCTCGTAGTGTCAGAGCTGCTTACCTGGGCCCCTTACCTCGCGTCCTCCACTGGGATGCCCTTGGGGCCAGAGCCAATATCCTCCTTGCCCCTCATATTTAAAATGGGGAAATAATGGTGTCTGCCACATAGCAACACTGCAAGGACTGGATGAGGTAATACAAGTGTTTAGAATAGTGCTTGGCATGCCACACACTCCCAGTGAAGGGTGACTGGGCCACTGCTATTGTTGTTTTCCTTGTATATTAGACATTTCTCGGCACAATGACTGGCATACCATGGGGTTCAGTAAATATTTATTGATTTCAGTCATTTGTGACACCATTTTATCCTTAACCACAGTGGATATTACTTTGTCGTTTCTCTTTCAGAAATACATTAGCACTTTGGGCCATTATTCCTTTTCCTCTCCCAGCTGCTGACATGGCCCAGAGGATGTGCCCAGGGGGCTGAATCTCATGTTCCCTTTCTCTGCCCTTTCCCAGTTTTCTTCTTCTTCTTTTTCTTAGATGAACTTCTCCCACTTCTTCCTTATCATCCTCCACCAGAAAAGGAAGAAAGAGGAGCTCTGGTTTCAGATTTTGCCTTTCTCATTCAATAGCAATATAGCTTAGGACAAGGAAAACTTAGACCTGCACCCTCCCACCCCACCCCCACCAACA
>SJYQ01091795.1:344470-508796 GCA_006410935.1 Redunca redunca | reverse complement strand
CCTGCACCCTCCCACCCCACCCCCACCAACACCCCCATCCTCATCTGTACCTTGTGAATAATTGCTTCTATCTGTGAAATTTAAAAATACAGGCAAAACATCTAGCACGATGTCAGGCACATAGTAGGTCCTTTACAAATGTTCCTTATTAACCCCTGATAGTGTGATATCCAGAAGCTCCGACTGCAGTGTACAAGGAGTTATTCCAAATGTAGGAGGAGTTATGGTCCAGATACAGTTTGCAAAAAGCTGCCCAAGGCTTCTGACACCCCACAGGTGCTTGCTGCATAGTAAGTGTTCAGTAAGTGTTTGTGCGATGAGTAAGCCCCTCACGACTCAGTCTTGGTGCCTTGTCTGTCAGCATCAGACGGCCCTTTGGAGTGAGTAGCCATGAGGTCTGCATTGCTAATATCTAGACACCCTGAGTTCCAGCTCAGGCTCTGATTTGTTTAAACCAGTTTAAAATGTTTAGTTATTGTTTAGACCTGGAGGGATATTTTTTAATTTTGCATTTTTAAAAAATCTCTGGACTCAGCAGCATCTCCTTTTGAATATCCTTTGGAAGCATCATCAGTGTGATGCTTGGGCTCCAGTGGCAGCCTGGGTTCCAGACAAGGTTAGTTGCTATGGGCCCGAGATGGTATGAGGAGATGGGAAGTGCCAGGATGTGGCCTCTGACCTCCAGGAGTTGGTGGTCTAATTGCGGATGTGGACAGGTCCGAAGCTCCAATGAAGTGGGCTCGCTTCCTGAGGGCTGGTCGTCAGTGCCCTGAGAGCACAGAGGGCACCGTCCTCTGGATGAAGCCTCAGCTTCCCACTTTGGCCCGCACCCTGCCTCACCTCCCCACCAGGTTACTATCTTCTAAACCCTGGCCCCATTGGCCCCTCGAATTTCCTCCAGTGGGCCCCATCCTTAGACATGCATGTCCTGGTTGGGGCACCTGCCCCTCTTTCTTCACCTAATTAATCACTGCTCAATCACCAGACTCCAGCTCAGGGGGGCCTCTTCCCAACCCTCTGCTCTCTCAGTTCCAACTAGATAATTAAAACACAAGTCTGTGTCTAATGCCTGCCTCTTCTTTAGATCTGCTCTGGATTGTATATGTATAAGAGGACGATAAGGCAAGCCATGTATGTATAGATAATTAAAATTTTTCTATTGTCACAGTAAAAAAGAAACAGGTTACATTTATTTTTTATTCTGGCAAAGTATACATAACGTCAAGTTGCCCATGGTCAACATTAGAAGTGTACTGTTTCAGAGGTAGTATTTTCACAACTTTGTGTTATCATCTCCACTATCCCCCCCAAACTCTTTTTTGTCATCCCAAACTGTTACTCTGTAAACATTAAACAACTCCAGCTCCTGGCAACCACCATTCTACCTTCCTGTCTATGTAAAGTTGACTAGGGACCTCATATAAGTGAAAACATAATGATATTTGTCCCGTGAATGGATTATTTCACTTAGTGTGTTTTCAAGGTTCATCCATGTTGTGGCAGATATCAAAATGCCACCTGTTTTTATGGTTGAATAATACTCAGTTGTGTGGATGTTTGTTTTTTCATTCATTGATGGACGCATGAGTTGTTTCTACCTCTGGGTTACTGTGAATAATGCTACTGTGAACATCAATGTACAAGGATCTGAGTCCCACTTTCAATTATTTTGGGTATATACCCAGAGGTGGAATTCCTGAGTCATATAGAATGATGTTTAACATTTTAAGGAATGACATTACATTTTATGATATATTTTATGTAGCCCAGTATTTTAAAAAATTACCCTTTCAATGTGCAGTTCACATAAAAATTATTAATGAGGGTTTTTTTTTTTAAAGCTTCTTTTTCATGCTAAGTCTTCATAACCCTGTTTGTAGGGTATAAATTCTGTGTGGATGGAGAGCCACTGGTTTTGTGGATCCAGGTGGCTTGTACATGTGTATGCTAACTTGCTTCAGTTGTGTCTGACTCTTTGCAACCCTGTGGACTGTAGCCCATCAGGCTCCTCTGTCCACAGGATTCTTCAGGCGAGAATACTGGAGTGGGTTGCCATGCCCTCCTCCAGGGGATCTTCCTGACCCAGGGATTGAACTCGCATCTTCTGCAACTCCTGCACAGCAAGTGGGTTCTTTACCGCTGAGCCACTGGGGTGGGTGTCTAACCTGAAAGATGTATGTCTGTGGCTTCCTGGAGAAGGAAAGATGATTGCAGCTAAGCAACACTAGCAGCAATCGTGACAATGAGGGCAGGACTGCTTTATTTTCATGAATTTTCAAAACAACCCTACAGAGCTAGTGCCTTTACCATTCCCTTCTGAGATATGCAAATGGCAGTTCAGAGAGGTTAGGCACCTGACTCCAGGCCTCACTGCTAGTATTAGCAGAGCTGGGATGTGGTTGGGTGCTGCTTTTCTGTGACAAGGAGTTATTGCAAGAGGTGCTAAATCTCAAGGTCTCAGCAAAGCCCTCTGGTGCCCACGGAGGTGTCTGCCTTGGTCAAGAGGGTGGTGGAGGATAATACAGGTTTTCCCACCACCTTTTTTCCTGGAAGCATCCATATTTCTGCCTGTGTGGGTAACCTGAACAGATGGACTGCCTGCCACACCCCAGGCTCTAAAGCTTTCACAAGCAGTTTCCCCGCTGAGGAGCGGGTGCTGGTCCCACTGAATCCCCACGGCGAGGGAACCGGCAGGAGGATTAAGAAGACCTGCCGTCCCAGTCAGGTGTCTGGAGATAAAAATAGGGTGCCTTGCTGCACCTAAGTTCATCTAAAGCTGCCTTCCGCTTTCTCGAATTTGCCAACACAAGAAGTTATAAAACTAATATACCTCCTGTCACTCAAAGGGAGATACAGTGATGGAGCAACAGAGGGTTCTGGAATCAGAGTCTCAGAGAGCATCCTTCACTAACGTGGCTTGTTCCTTTGTGGGCTTTCTCCTCCTGCGTCACTGGGAGCTGGTCCTAGCCCACTGGGCATCTCCCCCAACTTCTAACCTCCCCTTCTCCTCCCTCAGAGGCCCATGGGGCAGACCATCCTTCTGCACAAGGCTGGAGCAGGGCAAAGACAAGCTGTTACTCAGAGGGTGTAGAACCAGAAGGAGGCAGGCTCAAGATAAGGACATCTTCTTTTTCTTTTTCTTCGGTCATTATTTCTTTAAGGACTTTATTTCTTAAGATTTTATCCTTACAGGGAAGCCTTCAGCATCCCCGGGGACTTTAGTTATGGTAAAGCATTTCCCACCTCACCCCTCGATGAATTCAGGGTGGGTGGTATAAACAAGATGATCAATCATGGCAGTTAGAATGTATGAAGAATCGATTCAGTCTACAAATATATATTGAAGCAATGTATAATATATGCATTGAGACAAAAGTCTTTATTTAAAAAATTTCCTCTAGTTTTGTGGAAAATTCTTAAGGAGATGGGAATACCAGACCACCTGACATGCCTTCTGAGAAACCTGTATGCAGGTCAAGAAGCAACAGTTAGAACCAGATATAGAACAACAGACTAGTTCCAAATTGGGAAAGGAGTACATCAAGGCTGTATATTGTCACCCTGCTTATTTAACTTATATGCAGAGTACATCATGTGAAATGCTGGGCTGGATGAATCACAGGCTGGAATCAAAATTTCTGGGAGAAATATCAACAACTTCAGCTATGCAGATAATCAAAAAAACGAAGATCATGGCATCTGGTACCACCACTATAAAGCAGATAGAAGGGGAAATAGTGGAAGCAGTAACCTATTTTATTTTCTTGGGCTTCAAAATCACTGCGGATGGTGACAGTAGTCATGAAATTAAAAGGCACTTGCTCCTTGAAGGAAAGCTATGACAAACCTGGACAGCAGGTTAAAAAACAAAGACATCACTTTGTCAACAATGGTCCGTATAGTCAAAGTTAGGGTTTTCCCAGTAGTCATGTATGGATGTGAGAGTTGGACCCTAAAGAAGGCTGAGCACTGAAGAATTGATGCTTTTGAACTGTGGTGTTGGAGAAGACTCTTGAGAGTCCCTTGGACTGCAAGGAGACCAAACCAGTCCATCCTAAAGGAAACCAACCCTGAATAGTCATTGGAAGGACTGATGCTGAAGCTGAAGGTCCAGTACTTTGGCCACCTGATGCAAAGAATCACTTGTTAGAAAAGACCTGATTCTGAGAAAGATTGAAGTCATAAGGAGAAGGGAGCAACAGAGGATGAAATGGTTAGATTGCATCACCAACTCAATGGACAAGTTTGAGCAAACTCTAGGAGACAGTGAACGACAAGAAAGCCTGGTGTGCTGCAGTCCATGGGGTCGAAAAGGGTCAGACACAACTTAGTGACTGAACAGCAACAACCTCCAGGTCTATCAAGATATAACAACAATTGATAAATAACACGGTATAAGTTTTAGATGTACCATATGATGATCTGATATAGATAGGGTTTGGGGGGAAAATATCTGTACTTATTTGTTGCCAAGTACTGTGCTAGGTGCTGGGTGATACAGTGATGGGAAAGTTGTTAGCCCAGGGCTCTATGTTCTTAGAGCTCGTATTTCAGTGAAGAAGACAGATGATAAACAGTGTTAAAAAATTTAAAAAAAATTTGTTTATTTATAGCTGCGCTGGGTCTTTGTTGCTCTGCGTGGGCTTTCTATAGTTTTGGGGCTCGGGCTTCTCATTGTAGGGGCTTCTCTTGTTGTGGAGCACAGGCTCTAGGGTGTTCAGGCTCAGTTGCCCCATGGCGTGTAGATTCTTCCTGGACCAGGAGTCAAACCCATGTCCAGTATAGTCAGTCTTAACTCTTTGTGGGTTCTGTATTTATCTCCTTGAATTTGCCAACTCCCTAAAATTTATTTGAAATCCTAAAATCAATACTTGCATTTGTGGAGGGGGGAGAAATGTGAGTGACCTGACGTGCACATCCTCAGCTGAGGTTGCTATTTCAGCTCTCATACTGTCAAAAAGGCTTTAAATTTTGTTTTTCACCTTTTCATGATGTTTTGGGGGTGATTTCTCTGTTTAAAATGCCCCCTGAGCATAGTGCAGCAGGTGCTGTCCCGTAGTCCTGAGCCAGGACGCTGCCACATGCCTTATGGAGAAAACATATGTAAGATTCCTTTATTCAGGCAGGAGTGACGGTGCTGTTGGCCATGAGTTGAACATTAATGAATCAGCAATATAGATATTCAGTAACTTATTAAATTCTGTTTCTAAACAGAAATATTCATAAAATGAGATTATGTATGGATCAATAGATGAAAATGTGACCCAAGGTTCATAGGAACATAATCTTGTATTTCTTCTAGGAGCCATATTTGTGCTTGCAGTGACTTTATAGATTATAGTGATGGTGAATAATGAGAAGAGACGATATAAAAGAATAGTTCCACCAAGTGGTGAGGAGTGTGAGGAAAATGAAGCGGGAGGAGGAGGAGGGGAGAGAGGGGGAGGGGGAGGGTGGAAGTGAGGATGGGTGCTCGTCGCTGTGGGAAGCCTGGAGCCCAGGAGTCCTGGTGTCCGGTGTGCTCTGCTGTCCACGCTGCCTTTGTGTTAGGCTGCTCAGAGCTGCTGTGTGATGCTGATGGTCACCAGGTTCAGAACCACGGTTCCAAGGAGACTGCAGTGTGTGGTGTGAGAAACGTCAGTACCTCCCAGACATCCTAACCACAACATCCTCTGGGAGCTGTTCTGTTGTAGTATTCTCCATGCAGATTTTCACCGTGTTACTCACCAGGAAGGGTTTTTTTTTTTTTTTCAGTTTAAAATGCCCAACAGATGGTGGCAGTTGCTCTCTTTATTCTGGAGACTGGATGCATCCCAGCCACAAGTTTAATTGTGCTTAACAATTAAAACACTCAATATTGTACAAGAATGTATAGCAGAGGGGAAAGCACATGGCGTTTGGAGTCGGAAGGACCTGGAACTTTCTAGATGGGTGGAACCTAGGGAAGGTCCCTGCTGCTCTGTGGGGCTCAGTTTCTCCATCTGAACAGTTGGGCTGGTAATACATGTCACCTGCATGTCTGCGTGGATTAATTCAGATGCGCTATGTATGACTGCCAAGAGAATGCAGTCTGTGGTCAGACTTACCAGGGTTTGGAACTTAGCCTCAAGCAAGTGTTTTAATTTTCCAAAGCCTTAATTTCCTCACCAACCCCACAGGGTTGCTGTGAGAATGAAATGATGTTTCAGGATGAGAGATGGTGAGGTGTACAAGAAGCTATGGCCATGATTACAAGTGCTTTGTTGGGAATACTCTGATCATCCAATGGTTAGGACTCCATGCTTTCTTTGCAGAGGGCACAAGTTCGATCCCTGGGTTGGGGAACTAAGATCCTGCAAGCCGTGGGGGTAGGGGGCAAAAATATATAAATAAATTAATTAATTTCAAAAGAAGTACTATTAAAATGCTTTGTTAAACATTCATTAGGATGGCAATAATGATATAATAATAATTTTAAAATAAGTAAATGATGAAACAAGAAAAAGTAAAAGGAATTGGCTAAGACTGGAAGAAATTATACCCTCGGGCATTGCTAGTGGGAATATAAAATGGTGCAGCCACTGTGGCTAACAGTTTGGTGGTTTCTCAGAGGGTTAAACATAGAATTACCAGGTGACCCACAATTCTACTCCTACCCCTAAAGAACTGAAAACAGTTGTTCAAATAAACACTTGTATAATATGTAAATTTTCACAGCAATGCTACTCGAGACAACCAAAAGATGGAAACAGCCCTCATATCCATCAGCTCATGAACAGATGAACAAAACATGATCTACCTACAGAATGGAATAGTTCATAGAAAAGGAATGAGATTCTGATATAGACTGCAACATGAGTGAAACTTGAAAACATGATGTAAAGTGGGAGAAGCCAGTCACAAAAGAGCATATATTGTTTGATTCCATTTATGTGAGACATCCAGAAGAGGCAAATCCAGAAAGACAGAAAAGGGATTCGTGGTTACCAGAGGCTGGGAGAACGGGGTGAGGTGAGGAGTGGCTCTTTAACAGGTGTGGGATAGTTTTGGGGGGGATTGATGGAAGGTTTTTGAAACTGATAGAGACAACATTGTAAAATGCCATTGAATTCTGCACTTTAAATGTGGTTGATGTGAATTTTACTTCAATAATTTTTTTTAAAAGGAGCTTTGTTAGAACAGAAAAGCCACCCTAAGGTTAGTGACCAAAAGTTAATCTATCTAGATCTCCATGGATAATAAAATGACAAAAATCTCATACAGCAAGACCTAGGAAGCATTACTGGGTTGGAGCCCAAGCTCCCTGCCATAACCCATCTCCCAGACGACCTGCAGAGAGTGGGGTCAGTGCATTTTTTTGGTCCTCCTTGGGATGTCCTGGGGGCAGAGACAGTGTCCAGCAGGACCCACAGTTTGACCAGATGCCAAGCTCATTAATGTGATCTTAGATTAAGATTCCTGCCAATGTTGAATTGCTTTGGCCACAGTGTGTTTTTCATTTGTCCTTATTTACTTCTCTTTGCAAGCACTCCAAACCGGAAACTTGAAAATCCGTCCTGGATTTCTGGTTTCACTCTTTCAGGCACGGTGGCAGTGATGAGTACAGTATTTGACTTTGGAAGGGTCACATGGCATTTGCCTCTAGTGCTGATCCAAAAAGACTGTGTATAACAGTTCAGCCTTTCAAGGGCTTGCTGGCTGGCTGTCTTACTTCCTGAGGGCATTGGGAGGTTCCTAGAAAGACCTAGATGAAAAGGGGTACAGACCTGCACTGCAAACCCCACTGTACTGCTTATTAGCTGTGTGACCTTGGGTAGTTCAGTCTCTCAGATGATCCTCCGTTTCCCCTACTGTAACATGGAAACAATGGAAGAATTTTCTCCAAAGGGTCTTGTGGGGATAATGTAATGTGGTACATGCAAAATACTTGGAGTACTCTCTCGCACATAGTAAGTGCTCAGTATATAGTAAATCTTATTAGTGTTAATCGTAAATGTTATTGTTACTTTTTTTTTTTGCTTTACCAATGGCTCCAGGGAAATGTTTTCAACCAGCATCTAAAAGTTCTGTTTCTTGTCACAAAGTTATAGGGATTAAAGTACAAACTCTTTGTTTTTGTTCCACCAAAGGCTTCAGTCTATTCTCTTCAACCAGCTTCTAAAAGTTCTGTTTCTTGCTGAAAAGTTATGAGTATTAAACTGACAAGCATTTTGAAATAGTCACAAAAGTTACAGGCAGGGGTGATTCTGAAATAGTAGCATATATGCATTCTGATGCTGGCTCTGAAACTCAGACAAGGACTAAGTCACACATTTGCCTGTTTATAAAATTTTAATGGAAAGGGACAAAAAAGGGAGACCCTTGCCTAGACTTTCTGAAATCACTTTCTCTCTTGAGAATGGCTTTTATTTCTTGTAGACGCTTATCGGAGAATGTCAAAAGAAAAATCCCTGTACCTTGAAATGTCTTTAATCAATCCCCAGACCTTTCATTTCTTAAAACCTATTCCCTTCTCCCCGCCCTTTCAAGACCTGAAATAAAATGATTTTCCAGAAATGGATGACAAGATAGCAAGGGCAACGATTAATAACCCCAGAGCAACTTGGTGCCACACCTTCCCTATTTAAAATGAAAAATTACACTCTTCCCTCAGACTTTATTAAAAAGGGGATCAAAAGAGAGAAGGGAAGAGTTGATGTCAGTACAGCCCGTCAGTGAAACACTTATGAAGCATCGGCAGAGAGAAGTCGACAGTTGAACAGCTGGCAATTTGGATAATGAAATGAGGCTTTTTGCTTCTCCATCCCCAAACATTACATTCTAAATGTAAGAGTGAAGGAGAAGAGAATTTGATGGAGAAGGAAATTTGGAAAGAGTGAAGCTTTTTTCCCTCTTTTTTATCTTTCAGAACTTTGAAACTTAGGACGGGGATCCTTGGGGCCAACTTAGTACTTCCTTGAATCTCGTGGAGGCGTGTGTGTGTGTGTGTGTGTGTGTGTGTGTGTGGTGTGTGTGTGTTTGGAGGAACTGTAGGCTGTGGGGGGGAGGGGCACTGGATCTCAGCTCAACTTCAGTTGCTACATGATCAAGGTAAAGATTGAAGGTGAAGTTTACTACCAGCTATGGGAACTTTAGCCCTGTCCCTCATCTAGAACTTATTTATAAAACAGCTCAGTGACACCTACCTCATAGGGCAGGTAAGACAAGCACTGAATCCCCTGACTGGGGATTAGTTGAGATAAACATTGATATAAACACTCAGGAATTAGAAGAATCAAGAATGATTGCCTCTCTGCCTGGGATGGAGAAGGATTGGGCAGGGGACTGCTGTTAGCAGCAAAAATGTTTTCATACCTTTTTGCTTTCAACCATGTGATATATTTCTTTGATTAAAATACAAACTTTTTTTTTTTTTGGTGCACTGCAGCAGCTTACAAGGATCTTAGTTCTCCAGGGCTTGAACCCAGGCCACCACAGTGAAAGCCACCAAGTCCTAACCACCTCCAAAGGCTAACTTTTGTATTGTTACTCCCCAGTCCGGATTCAGTAAACACTGTTGACTCCCTGTTGAAGGCTCTGTTGCTCTCCTAGATCTACTGTTAACAAAACCACCACAAACTAGAAGCTTAACACAGCAGAAGTGTACCCTCTCACAGTTCCAGGGGACTTGAAGTCGAGGACCAAGATGTTGGTGGGGCCATGCCCCCTCCGCAGACGGTGGGGGAGAATCAGTCCCACACCTCTCTCCCGGCTTCTGGTGGCATCTAAGTTCCAGTTTCAGTGGCTGCATCACGGCAGTGTCCGCCTCTGGGTTCACATGGCTTCCTCCTTTGTGTGTCCTTTCCTCTTCCAATGACACCAGTCATGGGGGTTAGGATGTGCCTTAATCCAGTGTTCCCTCATCTTGACTTGATCATATCTGCAGAGACCCTGTCTGCAAATAAGGTCACATTCACTGGCCCTGGGGGTTAGAGTTTCAACATAGCTTTTGAGGGGATACAGTTTAACTGCAATAAAGACTCAGAGGCTTTTGTATCTTGGGTTTGCTTTCAGTAGGGGATGGCAGCAGGCAAGATCAGGGGTATAGGCACTGAAAGCCAGGCATCTGTTTATTTTATTATTATTATTATTATTACTTGGCTGCACTGCGTGGCATGTGGAACTTCCCCGACCAGGGATGGAGCCCATGTTCCCTGCAGTGGAAGTGCGGAGTCTTAAGCGCTGGACTGCCAGGGAAGTCCTAAAGGCCAGACATATTATACATATGCATATCAATCTCATTTAGTCCTCACCAGCATCATGTAAAAAGAGGTGGTTTTACTTCCATTTTCATTAACATTTATGCAGCATTGCCTGTGTGCCAAAGATCATGCTGAATGTTCTACCTGTATGGTCTTATTTAATCCTCAAAATAGTCTAATATTATCTCCATTTTGCAGACTAATAAACCGAGGCACAGGAAAGGTAGGCACAAGTTAATCTCTACGCATCATGTTGCAAAGTCCAGGGTGTTCTGTGCATATAAAAAATCCCATTTCCTTACTTGATATTTACTTGGAACCAGTTCTTGTTCTTTTCGCTCAGAAAGCAAGTCTTCAATGTGCAGAGGCATCTCTTCTCTTTTTGGGGGAGTCAGTCCCCTCCTTGCCCTGTGATTCAGGGCCATGGATGTCTGCTCTGAAGAATCGGGGATCAGATGGGAAAGGAGGCAAAAGGTGAAATGTCATGTCTTTCTTAAAAAAAAAAAAATTATAAAATGAGCCTGACACTCCTCGATAGACTTAGAAGGTTTTAGAATCCCCTGACCAACTCTTTCAGGCTCGACAAAAAACTTCTCCTTGAGCAGCGCTCCCAAGATTTCCAAGGAGCCAGAGGAGGAGGTAGAATTCTGCTGCCTCCCAGGCATCGCCTCCCAGGTGTCCTGCAGGAAGCTCGGACTTGATGGATCTGACCCTGAACTTACGCCATGTCCTTCATGTGCTCCTTGAGCTTCACTGCTCCATGCGCACATCGCTCCGTGGGCCCCATTCCCTTCTGCATTTTCCATTGCTGGGCTGACCCGAGATGAGGGGTGGAATCAGGAAGTCAGCCTTGGCTTAGTGTCATGCTCAGGGGCACAGACTCCAAGCCCAGCTGTCCTTCTCCGCAGCTGTATTGTCTTGAGTGAGTCATTTCAACACTCTGTGCTTTAGTTTCCCTGTCTACAAACTAGAGTGATTTCTGGCCACTTTGTAGGATTGTTGTGTGGCTATTAACTTGACACAAGTAAATCACTTGGAACAACAGTGTCAGGAAAATGGTAAGTTCTCAATCATGACAGCTATTTGTTTCTCCTCCTCTTATACTAGTCACCCCACCTGTCTCCATCTCTGCTGCCACCACTCCATTCCTGGTCCCCATCATCTCCCACCCAGGTGCTTCAGCAGCCTCAGGCTGGGCTCCTGCCCTTACCCGTGATTTGTCTGATCCTTTCTTCGTACTGTGGCCAGATAGCGCCTTTCCACAACGCTCACCTGGTCATGTCCCCCTGTGCACAGCAGGTCCCACTGAGTGAGAATGGATGCTCACACAGCCCTGTACCAGGGCCTCTGGGCCAGTTTTAATCACAGAGGGACAGGAGGAGTAGCCAGTGTGCACTCTGGGCCAGCACACTGGGTCCAGCAGGACTCCATGGCGCATGGACCCACTCCCTTGCGCTGTGTGGTTTTTAAGCCATGGGATCAGAAAAGCACCAGCCCTTCCCCTGGTATGAACAAGGGCTGGGATATAGCAGTGATATGAGGGCAAAAACTCTGGCCTCCAGCCCTAACCCATTTTTCAGCATTTGCCCACCAGGAGAGCCAGCCCTTCCCTTGGCATGAGCAGGGGTTTGGGTCCAAAGCTTGTGGATATAACAGTATGGCCAGGCAAGAACTTGGCTTCTGTATCATCATCACTTATGGTTGGGGAAGTGCCAGCCCCTCCTTGGGCATGACCGTGAGGCTGGGGTCCAAGATTCGAGCTTACAGCTGCGTGGTATGTTGGAGCAGAGCTTCCCCCTTGTCATTACTGGGTTTGATGGCCTTGAGCCTTCGGCTGCCTCAGGTTTCCGGGAGCTCCACAGGAGCCCTGTGCAGGGCATCAGCTTAGGAGAGTAAATCCCTGGATAGTCCCACTTTGCCCTTCTTTGCAGCCTCAGCTCAGATTTCTTCCTCCCTTGGAACATCTCCAGCCACACCAGACTGCCTGAAGTTCTCCAGACTCACCCTGTTCTGCCATCATCTGACTCTTGACCCTGCTGTTCCCTCTGCCTGCATCCTTCCTCCCACACTCTCCACCCCACTCCTTCCCAGGACCTTTTCCCTCATCCTCAAGGTCTGGGCATAGGTGCCCTCTCCTCCAGGATGCCTTTCCACCTCCTTCCCCAGAGGGTTGGCTTTCTCCCCTCTGCTCTCATCTGCGCTTTCTCCAACAGGGGCTTCCCTATTTTGTATTGCGAGTACTTCTTTAATTGAGGTGAAACTCACAGAATATCAACAATTAACCATTTAAAAGAGAATGGGGACTTCCCTGGAGGTCCAGTGGTTAAGATTCTGCACTTTTTTTTTTTTAAGACTCTGCACTTTCAATGCAGGGGGCCATGGGTTCGATCCCTGGTCAGGGAAGTAACATCCCATATACCACATCAGTTCAGTTCAGTGGCTCAGTCGTGTCTGACTCTGCGACCCCACGAATCGCAGCACACCAGGCCTCCCTGTCCATCACCAACTCCTGGAGTTCACCCAAACTCATGTGCATTGAGTTGGTGATGCCATCCAGCCATCTCATCCTCTGTTGTCCCCTTCTCCTCCTGCCCCCAATCCCTCCCAGCATCAGGGTCTTTTCCAATGAGTCAGCTCTTCGCATGAGGTGGCCAAAGTATTGGAGTTTCAGCCTCAGCATCAGTCTTTCCAATGAACACCCAGGACTAGTCTCCTTTAGGATGGACTGGTTGGATCTCCTTACAGTCCAAGTGACTCTCAAGAGTCTTCTTCAACACCACAGTTCAAAAGCATCAATTCTTCAGCGCTCAGCCTTCTTCACAGTCCAACTCTCACATCCATACATGACCACTGGAAAAACCATGGCCTTGACTAGANTGACAATATACAGCCTTGACGTACTCCTTTTCCTATTTGGAACCAGTCTGTTGTTCCATGTCCAGTTCTAACTGTTGTTTCCTGACCTGCATATAGGTTTCTCAAGAGGCAGGTCAGGTGGTCTGGTATTCCCATCTCTCTCAGAACTTTCCACAGTTTATTGTGATCCACACAGTCAAAGGCTTTGGCATAGTCAATAAAGCAGAAATAGATGTTTTTCTGGAACTCTCTTGCTTTTTTGATATACCACATGGGGTGGCCTAAAAAAAAAGTGATCGATTCTGCAGCATTCAGTGCATTCGCAATGGTGTGCAGCCATCATCACCTCTGTCAAGTTCCACAACATTTTTATCACCCCAAAAGGAAACTCAGAACCCATTAAGCAGTTGTTCCCCTTTCCTTCCTCCCCCCACAGCCCAGCCCCTAGCAACCACTTGTCTGATTTCTGTCTTTATGGGTTTGCCTATTCTGCAAATTTCATATAAATGGAATCATGGGCCATTCTGATCTCACTTGGCATCATGTTTTGGAGGTTCATCCAAATCACAGCATGTAACAGTACTTAATTCTTTTTGATGGTGGAATCGTATTCCATTGTATGGACACGCCACATTTACCTTACCCATTTGGCAGCTGATGAGCATCTGAGTTGTTTTCACCGTTTGGCTGTTGCGACGAGCACTGATATGAATATTCACATACAAACACTTGAGTGCTGCATTCAGTTCCTTTGGATCTATACCTGGGAGTGTAGTGGTGCTTGTTTCATCATTGATCTTCCCAGTGGACTGTGAGCTCCGTGAAGATAGAGGAAGACAAACACCCGACCCCAGGGGCCGGCCCAGCGAATGCCTGGGGAGCAGATGGGACGAGTCTCCAGCATCCAGAGTCGCTGTCTCACTCATCCTCATCCACCTGCCCATTTGTCTGCATCATCCCATGGTCCAGGCTCTACTGACAGCTTGACTCATCTCATCTCATTATGTCACTCCTTGATTCCCTCTGATAATTTGTTCAGATGCCCACTCATCCTTTTCTGACTGAGGTATCCCCAGCACACTCTTGGTACCCAAGTCCAGCTTTCTTTTCCTCCACGGCATTTATTACCACTGACATAATATAGACAACATATATATTATATATGACATCTTATAGATAATATACTGTCACTTTTTTTGTTCATCCCATTCTCTTCTCACTTTCTTTACCAAGAACGTGCACTCTGAAGACAGGGACTTTCAGCTCTTTTGATCATTGCTCTATCCCGGTGTCTAGAACAGTGCCTGGTATATGAGAAGAGTTCAAATATTTGTGAAATATACTTGGATGAGTGAATGAGTGTGTTTAATCTTCACTGCACCCTCCAAGGGAGCCATAGTTTCACAAACCCTGAAACAGAGGCTCAGAGAGGTCAGGTAACAGGCCCAAGGTCACAGAGCTGATCAGCTGGATCTCTCTGAGTCACGGTCCCATCTTCTTTTCACTTCACTCAGGGGACCATGAGGTCTAGTGATAATGCCCAAAGTGCTTCCTGTGGCCTTGGAGTGCAGTATATGATTAAGATAACTTAAAAGTAGATTAGCTTTCCTAAACATGCTTTAACTAGGCCCATTTGGCAATATGTTTGTATTTCCCGAGCAAATACATCAGTCAGGAGTTTGCTGGGTGATGGAGAAGCTGATCCGGGCTTGAGTCTCTGTCTGTCCCCAGCTCTCAGAGCTATTCGGCCTCTCTGAACCTCATACTTCCTAGAGGTACAGAGTGGTGATGTCACCCGGTGTGTGGACAGCTCTCAGCACAGGTGCATACACTGTAAATGGAAGGTAGCAACATGTCACCGTGGTGTGCAGAATGACAATACAAGCAGCTAACATTTATGGAGTGCCTGCTGTGTGCCAGGTGCTGGGCTCAGCACATTGCGTGTGTTATTGCATCTGAGCCTTACACCATTCCCATGGGGCATGTCTGTTATTGTCCTGTGTCACTGCTGATAGAGTCAAGACTCAGAGAAGCCTGATGAGTGCCAGGGTCACACAGCCAGGAAGTAGGAGAGCCAGAATTAAGGCCAAGTCACCTGACTAACAGAGCTGACTCTCTTGTCATGGGCTGATGTATATGTGCAAATATTTTGAGAATCGACACCATAATGATGGTGATATTGGTAGAATGTTCTGGCAAAGTCTCGGAGGTGAGAACAGGGTGACTCTTGCCAGAAAGAGCCCCGGCTCCAGCTCCTGCTCCCATTTCGTTCATTACGGTGGTCCAGGGTCTTCGGTGAATGCAGGTCCCATTCTTTCCCAGATGCCTGGTCCCCTCCTTGTTGGGGTGGCTGAGATCCTGGGTTTGAATCCCAGCTGCCAGTCCCCACCTCTGCTGTAACCTTGGAAACATCATCTCTGCCCATACATTTCCTTATCTACAAAGTGGAAATCAAAATGGCCCTTTGCACACAGATTTATGAAAATTAAGTAAGATGTGGAGCAGTCTCAATATAACAAATGAAGAAAACAGATGACAAACCATTAAATAAGATCTTATGGCATTTCTTAAAAAAAAAAAAAAATGCACAGCAAACCATCTGGCAGGCTCCACAGCCAAGCGTTAATAGGGATGATGGCTAGGCTGTAGAACAGCATTGCCTTTCTCCTTATCTGAATTTTCTAATTTTCCTATAATGAATATGTAATAACAAAATGAGTTGTTTTAATTAAAAGGGGGGCAGTGAGTCAGTGTTCATGAAAGCACTTTATAAACTGTCAAAGGCCCTATGAATTAGCTCTCGTTATGGCCCTTATCGTAATTATTACTGTTACTGCTAGTCAGCCACGAGTTGGGATTTATTTCTGCCCCAAATCTCCTTCCTTGGGCTGTGCTGGGGGGGCCCACTCGACTGCCTTCTGCCAAGTCCCACCACGTGGTCCTCCGTTGACACCTGCCGACTTCTCTGCATCTCTGCTGCCACCACTCAACTGGAAGGCAGTATCACCTCTTGCCTGGAGCGCTGTGATACCCTCTAACTGCGTTCTCCTTGTCTGTGCAGCATCCCCAGTGTCTTTGAGAAATGAACTTTCTTTTAATTTATTTGTTTGGATTATTTATAATTTTATCTATAATCATCTTATCATCAATCTATCCATCATCATCTATCAATCCATATATCATCTATTATCTCTATCATCTATCTATCCATCATCTGTCTCTGTCTATCTACATCTAAATATCTGTCTATCTCCCAGTTTTATTGAGAAATGTTTGACATACAGCATTGTCTATGTTTAATGTGTCCTGCATAATAATTTGACCTGCATCCACCATGAAATGATGACCGCAATAGATTTAGTGAATATCCATCATTTTCTATAGATACAGAAGAAAAGAAACAAAAAACGTATTGTCTTTCCTTGTGATGAGAACTTTTAGGATTTATTCTCTCAATAACATTCGTATGTAACAAATGAGAGAATAAATCCTAAAAGTTCTCATCACAAGGAAAGACAATATGTTTTTTGTTTCTTTTCTTCTGTATCTATAGAAAATGATGGATTGTATCAGTCATGTTGTAATGACATCCCTAGTACTTCCTTATCTTGTAACTGGAAGTCTGTACCTGTTGCCTGCCTTCATTCAGTTCCCCTCCTCCCCAGCCCCTGCCTCTGGGAATGACAGATCTGATCTCTTTTTCTCCAAGTTTGTTTGTCTTTTGAAGTATTAATTGACCTACAACACCATGTTAGTTCCTGGTATACAATACAGTAATTCACAGTTTCTGTATATTACAAAATGATCACCATGGTAAGTCTCGTTATAGTGTGGGAAATATAGTCAATAATAATATAATATCTTTGTACGGTGACAGATGGTAACTGGAGAAATGAACTTTTAGATCAAAGCCCTCATGGGCTTTCCCTTGAACTTGGTATAAAAATCCACCCTGCACCTAGGCCCATGGGTCTGGAAGTCTGCCCTCACCCGTCCTTGCAGCCGCCTGAGCCACTTGCCCCATTGTTACCATACATCAGCTTCGAGAAGACACCGGAAAAGAGACCCAGAGAACTACCTGGCTTGACTCAGATGGTTTTGGATCCTGTAGTTTGGTATTGGTATTTGACTCTTATGCTTTTACATCTCTTTGCATAGATGGTGTAGAAGGACTGCATTTTGTGGCCTGAGGGTCTGTACATGTAGACCAAATTTGTGTTTGTACTCTCAATACAAAAAATGAGTAAAAAATGTTAGTACACTGCTGCTGCTAAGTCGCTTCAGTCGTGTCCGACTCTGTGCAAACCCACCAGGCTCCCCCGTCCCTGGGATTCTCCAGGCAAGAGCGCCGGAGTGGGTTGCCATTGCCTTCTCCAATGCATGAAAGTGAAAAGTGAAAGTGAAGTCGCTCAGTCACGTCCAACTCTTCTCGACCCCATGGACTGCAGCCCACCAGGCTCCTCCGTCCATGGGATTTTCCAGGCATGAGTCCTGGAGTGGGTTGCCACACTAGTGGATTTATTTTTATTTTCTGACGTAGCTTGTATCAAGGCTGAAAACCTCAAGTTGTGTCCAGTCAGTAGGATATTTTTATATATTACTTTTTCAGTGCTCCATTTTTTTTCTAATAAACTGTTGTAAAACAAACAAAAAATCCCCTTCCTACCACTATGCTGTTGTCCTTGCCATCCTCCTCCTCTCTCCTCACAACTGCAAGTTCTTTCCTTGGACACTTGAGTTGTGGGCTCCCCAATCCTGGACAGTGGAGGACAAGGCTGTTGAATGAGGCTTATGGTGAGAGGGTCAAGGAAGGGTTTCTTTCTTTTAGTAGGGGCCAAGTGGGTGTGGTTGAATATATGTAAATTGTGTGTACAACTCAAGGTGCATAAACTCACCCTGTAACCAGCAGGCAGTGTTCAGGGTGTAATGTGCTTATATGGTAAGGTGCAGATGGTGTAATTAAGCAGCTTTCTCATAGCTCACCTGTAGTCTTTGCTTCTTTGTTCCAACTCAGGAGGCAACCTTTCCAAACAAGACTGGACCATCCAGTGGCCCACCACGGAGACGGGGAAGGAGAACAACCCCGTGTGCCCCCCGGAACCGACCCCGTGGATCCGCACCCACCTCTCCCAGAGCCCCAGGGTCCAGTCCAAGTGCGTCCAGCACTACTGTCACGCCAGCCCCACCCTGGGGGCCCCCGTGTACACCCACGTGGACAGGCTCACTGTGGACGCCTACCCCGGCCTGTGCCCGCCCCCGCCGCTGGAATCGGGGCACCGGTCCCTGCCCCCGTCGCCCCGGCAGCGGCACGCGGTCCGCACCCCGCCGCGTACCCCCAACATCGTCACCACCGTGACCCCGCCAGGCACGCCACCCATGAGGAGGAAGAACAAACTGAAGCCCCCGGGGACCCCGCCGCCCTCCTCCCGGAAGCTGATCCACCTGATCCCGGGTTTCACGGCCCTGCATCGGAGCAAGTCTCACGAATTCCAGCTGGGTCACCGAGTAGACGAGGCCCACACGCCCAAGTGAGTGCATTTGGTGGGGCCCCCCCGGGGTGGCGGGGCCCCCTAGGGTGGCTGAGCCTCCCAGTCAGCCAAGCCACACATCGGCTGTATTCCCCTCCTCCTGTTGAAGGAAAGGTGGATTTTCTCTAATGGCTGGGCTGGAAAATGAATAGGAAAGAATTTCCCAGAAATGACCTCTTTTTATACTATTCATGCTCTAAAGTCAGATTTGGAAAACTGTAGCCCAGGCGCCAATTCTGAATCCATTGCACCACATCCAGGCTCATTCCCTTCTGTTTTGTCTGTGGTTGCTTTCTTGCTGCGATGGGTGAGTTGAGTATGAAATCTTTACAGAGTTGAAATCTTTATCCAGCCCTTTTGGATGGAACACTGGCCAGTCCCTGCAGGGTCTGTCCTAGTGCTGCCCCTAGAAATAGGGTGCCAGCTGCACATGCGGCCTTCTGCTTTCGGGAAGCTGCCTTAAAAAAGAATAAAAAGAAACAAGTGCTACTAGTTTTCAAAATACGTCATTTAACCCAATCTATCAAAGTATGATAATTTCAGCACAGAATCAGAGTAAAATATTACTTTGGAAATTTTTTTTTCTTTTCTCCTTATTAAGTCTTTGAAATCTGGAGCGTATTTTGCACCTCCAGCTCATCTCAATTGGTACTGGCCATGTTCCAAGTGTGGCCATGTTCCACCTGTGTCTGGTGGCCTCTGTGCTGGGCTGCGCAGCTCTGATAGACCCTATGCGTAGGACTTGCTCTGAAAGTGGATGTGTTGTATACCTGGCTCTGGTTTGGAGGGGTCTTGCTGCCAGCACACAGTAGTATCTGTGTCTAGTGCTGGCTAATGAGAGAAATGGGACAACTCTCTGCAGGGTCCCTCAGAGGCTGACTCTGACCTGGGTCCCTTGTAGACTTTGAGGTTCTCTGTGTATTAGAAATGGAAGAAATGCTAAACAGGATCGCAAAAGTGGGTAGCATGTTTTAAGTATTTACATTTAACAAAATTGCATCTGAGGCATAGAAGATAAAGTGGTTATGTGTAATCCTGTTAGGAGATATGGGAAGGAGTCTAAATTTGGGGATTGTTGTTTATGAGAGGTGTGGATCTTGGTTCTGGGAACTCTGATGTGGGGGAGCACTGGGGAATGTTTCATTGTGTTTCAATCTCAACAGTTTAGCGGTTTCATGAGCTCTCATTACCATGCGTCCTGTGATAAAAGTTTAAAAATGCATCTTAGAATTGATGAAATGGGGTAGGTTCTAGGCTCTGGGCTAGTTGGCAGGGGTGTAATGGAAAGGAAGTAGAGACATAGCCTTTGGTCCTGTGAAGATCGACATTAATCAAATAACCACACGTAGGTGTTGTACTCTTGTGTTCAGTAATTACAAACAGCATTACAGGCCATCAGGAGAAAGTGTAGGAAGCTATCAGAGCTTATAACCAGATGGACCTGATTGAGTTTGCACTGGCAGGGAGGTGAGTGGCCAGGGAGTGGGGGAGGGGCACTGGGGAGGCTTCCAAAGGACTGTTGGGACTGAAGACTAATTGGGGATTAAGATGTTGGAACGAATGGGAGGTGTTCCAGGAAGGGAGTGTGAGTGTGGCCTTCTAGAGAACTCAACTAGAAGGTCTCTGTGGCTAGGGGAGCAAACAGGTGATGCAAGAAGAGACTCATAGCTTGGGCAGGTGGCAGCACTGTTCACAACAGCCAAAACGTGGAAACAACCCAGCTGTCCATAGGCAGGTGAAGGGATGAACCCAGTGTGGTCCATACAACGAAATATTATCCAGCCATAAAAAGGGACGAAATTTTGACACCTGCTACAACAAGGAAGGATGAACCTTGAAAATGTTGTGCTAAGTGAAATAAGCCAGGCATGAAAGGACAACTGTGGTCTGATTCTCCTGAGGTGAGGTGCCTAGAACAGGCCAATTCACATGCAGAGAAAGGAGGACAGAGGTGGTCAGGGTCTGAAGGAGAGAGATGAGGAGGCTGTGCTTACTGGGGACAGAGTTTCAGTTTGGGAAGTGGAAAACTCCTAGAGATGGAGTTATATATATCTATATATATCTATATCTATATCTATATATATATATCTTACAACGATGACCAAAAAAATGAGGTAGGCAGGAAAGCTGGGCGTGGGCACACTTTTCTGTGAAGGGCCAGGTAATGAATACTTTCGGCTTCGCAGTCCAGCTGTTCTGTGGCATCCCTGCCATTGTAGCGAAAACAGCCACAGACAGTAGCTTAGTAGGTGGACATGGTGATGTCCCAGGAAACTTTGCTTATAAAACCAGGTGCCTGGCTGCATTTGGCTAACCCTAACCCTATGGGCTGTGGTATGCCCTAACAGAAGCCCAGTTGTAAACAGTGAGGGATTCTCCCTCCTGAGGCCTGAAAGGGAAGCCCTTAAAGTGATTTAAGTGGAAGACACGATTGCATCTCATTTTAGGAAGGTTAGCAAGCTTCTGTGTGAGGTCTGGATTGGAAACACTCTGTTTCATCAAACCTATTTGAGACATCAGAGACCAAGGCAGAGGGCCAATGCTTTTCTGATTGGAGGTCGGCTTGATTTTTATGGTTTTGTGAGATCCTGAGGGACTAGGAGTGCTGCTGGGACCTCAGGGTGAGGGTGTGGGAGGGTTTCAGGAATGCAGGCTACCACTGTGGAAGATGGGAGAGGCATTTCAGGTTTGCTGGCCATAATCTGTGGTTCTGTGTCCACAGATTATGCATTTTCCATATCCCTTCCTGTGTTGACCACAGAGCGGGGTGGAATTTAACCAGGAGAGCCTGGCTGGACAGACACACCATCTTCTAATCTATGAGGTGGGGGCAAAGTGAGAGAGGCTGCCCTTTGCCTGTTTTTTGTTGTTGTTTTTTCTTCCCCAGCGTTATTGAGGTGTAATTGACAAATAACACTCTCTAAGTTCAAGGTGTGCCATGTGATGACTTAGTACACACACATATTGGGAAATGATTACCACAATAATGTTATTTAACACATCCATCACCTCGCATAATTACCTTTTGTGTGTGTGCAGTGAGAGCAGTTAAGATTTGCTCTCTTAGCAACTTTCAAGTACTAACAATACATATTGTTAAACAGTCAACATGGGTACACTAGATTCCCCAGTACCTATTGTTATACCTGGAAGTTGGTACTGTTTGACCAGCATCTCCCCATTTCTCTCACCCCCTTGCTCTTGGCAACCACCATTCTACTGTTTCTATGAATTCAGTGGTTTTAGATTCCCCATGTAACTGAAACCATAGTATCTGTCTTTCTCTGACTTATTTCCCTTATAGCCTAATGCTGTCAGTCAACCCACGTTGTTGCAAATATCAGGATGTTTTCTTTTCTATGGTTGAATAGTATTCCGTTGTGTGTGTTATATATATGTGTATACGCCATGTTTTCTTTATCTGTTCGTCCATTGGTGTGCATGTAGGTTGCTTCCATGTCTTGGCTATTGTGAATAATGCTTCACTGAACATGGGGGTGCAGATATCTCTTTGAGGTGATAATTTCATTTTCTTTGGACATATACCCAAAAGGGGGATTGCAGGGTCGTATGGTAGTTCTTTTTTAAGTTTTTGAGGAATCTCCGTACTGTTTTCCAGGGTGGCTGCCCTGTTGACATCCTTATCAACAGTGCCTGAGGGTTCCCTTTGCTCCACCTCCTCACCCACACTTGGCATCACTTGTCTTTTTCATGGTAGCCATTCTAACAGGTGTGGAGTGATGATATCTCATTGTGGTTTTGCATTTCCTTGATGATTAGTGATACTGAACCCTTTTTCATGTAAATGTTGGCCTTTTGTAAATTTGTAAATATTCTTTGAAAAAAATGTCTACTCAGGTATTTTGCCCATGTTTTAATTGGATCTTTTTTTTTTTGCTATTGAGTTGTAGGAGTTCCTACAACTGAATATTTTGGATATTAACCGCTTACCAGACATATGATTTGTAAGCATTTTCTCCCATTCTGTAGATTGTCTTTTCATTTTCGTTTCTTTTGCTTCTGAGTCTGATATAGTTCCACTTACTTTTCCTTTTGTTTCTTGTGGTTTTGGTGTCATACTCAAAACATCATTGCCAAGACCAGTATTATTGCTGCTGCTGCTGCTAAGTCACTTCAGTCGTGTCCAACTCTGTGTGGCCCCATGGACGGCAGCCCACCAGGCTCCCCCATCCCTGGGATTCTCCAGGCAAGAACACTGGAGTGGGTTGCCATTTCCTTCTCCAATACATGAAAGTGAAAAGTGAAAGGGAAGTCGCTCAGTCGTCTGACTCTTAAGGAGCTTATACTTTTGGTCTATTTTTTAAATTGAAGTATAGTTGCTGTACAACATTGTATGTTACAATTTTAAAAGTTATACTCCATTTATAGTTATTAGAAAATATTGGCTATGTTCCCCATGTTGTGCAACATATCCTTGTAGTTTATTTTATACCTAACAGTTTCTACCTCTTAACCCCCTACCTATCTATTGTCCCTCCCTCCTTCCCTCTCCTCAGTGGTAGCAACTAATTTGTTTTCTATGTCTGTGAGTCTGCTTCTTTTTTGTTGTAGTCACGAGTTAGCTTGTTTGTTTGTTTTACATTCTGCATACAAGTGACATCATGCAGTGTTTATTTTTCTCTGACTTATTTCACTTTAGCATAATGCCTTCCAAGTTCATCCATGTTGCTGCTAATGGCAACATTTTGTTATTTTTCATGGCAGAGTAGCATTCCGTTGTGTACATATACCACATCTTCTTCATCCTTTCATCTGTTGATGGACACTTAGGTTGCTTCCATATCTTGGCAGTTGTAAATAATGTTTCTATTAACACTGGGGTGTGTGTATCTTTTTGGATTAGTGTTTTTTATTTTTTTGGATATAGACCCAGGAGTGGGCTTCCCTGGTAGCTTAGTTGGTAAAGAGTCTTCCTGCAGTGCAGGAGACCCAGGGTCAATCTCTGGGTTGGGAAGATTCCCTGGAGAGTCCCATGGACAGAGGAGCCTGGTGGGCTACAATTCATGGGGTCACAAAGAGTCCAACACAATTAAGTGACTAACACATATACACCAGGAATGGAATTGCTGAGTCACATGGTAGTTATCTGTTTAGTTTTTTGAGAATCTTTTATACTGTTTTCTGTAGTGGTTGTTCCAATTTACATTCCCACCAACACTGTACGGGGTTCACTTTTCTCAAGGAGCTTATTTTAATGAGCTGTGTGACCAGTGTTAAGAATATGAAATAGACTACCCCAAACTCAATTATGTTGGAATGCACTGCCTTTAGTGAGGCTAAGTTTTAGTATTGCTTTGTGAAACTTGTGTCTGATATACAGTCATCCCTCTGTATCTATAGTGGATGGGTCTGGGACCTGTTGAGGAAGTTCCAGAGTTGGCCCTTCATTTCCATGGTTCCAACCATAGTTTATATATAATTTATTGAAAAAAAGTGTGTAAGTGGCCCATGCCGTTCAAACCCGTATTGTTCAAGGGTCAACTATATACAGATTTTTTCTTTCTCTGGGGGTTCTTCTTGCTCTGGACAGCTTTGGTTTGGGGATAAACCCCACCAGGGAGCAGGTGAGAAGGTGTGAGAAGGTGGCCTTTCATCCTATGGAATGTGGTCAGAGGCACATCCAGAATCGCTCAGCTCATTCCAGTTTCAGTTAGTCTGTTTAGTATCTGATTTCTTCTCTCTTGTCTGGTAGCCCCACTGGGGATGGTTCTTTGCCGCCAACTTGGCAGTTTTCAGCCTGTTTTTATTTCCTCTCAGTGGGCTGTGGGGTTTCAGGATGTCTTTCTCAACTTTTTAGAGGTCTTTCTAAACAGAACTGAATCTTTCAAAACCATCATTTCCTATGTGTGTTTCAGCACCAACACCCTGCTAGGTTGTGGGTTTGAGGAAGGCTGTGTTTGAGACCATTTATCCTGGGCACTCTCAGGCATGCCCACAGTGGTGTTTAGCAGAGATCTGCTGGGGTTCAGTCTTGTCCCCAGTAGCATCTCAGGGGCATTTGTAGGAAAAGCACAGCAAGAAAGCAAGAATATATTTGCAGTAGTCCATCTCTCATCCCTGGAAGCCTTGCAGCCCAGGTATATTGGGCTGGATCACAACTGTTGTGATCAGTCTTGGCCAAAACCATTTCTCCTGCTTCATATGCATTCTCAAAGATGTTTTTATGTACTCTTGCCTGGAAAATCCCATGGATGGAGGAGCCATGTAGGCTACAATCCATGGGGTCACAAAGAGTCAGACGCTACTGAGTGACATTTCCTTTTTTCTTTTCTTTTGCATTTGAGTTTATGAGTGTGATTTTACTCTGACGACATCACTAAAACACACACACATACACAGAAGGGGAAAAACTATTTTTTTCCTCTGGTAAAGTAATACCTGATTATTGTGGAAATTGAGACAGCGCAGGAAATATGACGAAGACAGTGGAAAGTATATGCTACTCCTTTTGTTTTACACACGCACACACACACAACATGCATTCTCACAGGGGTGATGTCACTCCCAGTGGGGCACAGATTGACCTTTAGGAGAGCGAGGTGGGAAAAAAAATCCTTGATATAATCATTTGCAAATCTCCATAGGGCAATATACATATAGATACTCAGTATATCTGTGATACTCAAGTTTCCCTGGGAGTTGGGGGTGATGATTAGAAAAACCATCTATATAGTTTCTTTAGGGGTCATTGAAAAAATGTCTGGGAAATGACGACATAGATCTGTGGAGATATTCCTGTAGATAGAGTTAGTCGTAAACATTGAGGGTTGTTAAGTCTCCCCAATATTCTTAGCGGTCTTTCTTTCTTCTTTCTCCATCAGCCTTCGTGGTCACATTTACATGGGTAAACTGGCACTGGTTCCTTACAGTCAGCCATGTGAAATGTTAAAAGTTAAGCCAACTTCGAAGACTCTGGTTGTCTTGGCCTTCAGTACATGGATGCCATGTACTTGCCTGGAAAATTCCATGGATGGAGGAGCCTGATAGGCTGCAGTCCATGGGGCTGCTGAGAGTTGGACACGACTCAGCGACTTCACTTTCACTTTTCACTTTCATGCATTGGAGAAGGAAATGGCAACCCACTCCAGTGTTCTTGCCTGGAGAATCCCAGGGATGGCGGAGCCTGGTGGGCTGCTGTCTATGGGGTCGCACAGAGTCGGATACGACTAAAGCAACTTAGCAGCAGCAGCAGAGCTTCTCTTAATAAGAGTCCTGGTGTACATATGTTGTGTTTGTATGCATCTGTAATATCTCTACTTCCCTCTCTTCATGATTGGAACCACACTGTATGGCTTTTCCAATGTGACTTGCCTTAATTAGTCCTGCATAAATATAAACATCCTGCTTATGACTTTCTCACACCTTATCTCTTTTAGAAATTCTTTTGTCTCCCCAAAGTTCATCTAGAACATTGTTCCTATCTCTGCTTTCAGCCCTGTGTATCATTTCTGTATGAGCACAATTCCCCTCTGCCCTTCTGGGACAGTGTATGAAAACCTCAGGTGACCTGGGAGCAAGGAGAACAGGCTGGATGAAACCCACACTCAGTCCTCATTCTGACCCTTCATTCCAGTGAGTTCACATTTCTATATCTGAGATCTATGCCATTTGTAGTTCCTATGAGAACAGACTCTTCTTGACATATTCCTTATGTACATAAGACTTCAAGGGGGCTCTCTTCATTTATTTTAGAAAACTAGTTATGGGCAAGCACTTAGATTCTCTGACACACACCTACAGATCATTGTGCTAATTAATACAACACTCACTAATATATTTATAAGGGCAAGAGTGAGTGATTAGTTTATATACCATAGCATATTCATTAAAATACGAAGCCTCCTGCTAGGCTCATGCATGGGATTCTTTTAGGTCTAACTAAGCATTCAGACACACAAGATTAATACTAATCACACTTGGCATCCAACTGATGCCGGGCAGCATCAGGCATCTCTTCCGTGGGTCCTTGGGGCTGCTCTTCCTTGCCTTCATCTCCAAGTGGCAGTTCAAGTGCAAGGTGGTGAGATACACACTAAGCAGGTGTGGGAACCATCCTGGCTTAGGGCACAAGAACTCGGGTAGAAACTCCATCAGTATAGCTGCTTGCGTCTCCACAGGGGACGTGCCCAATTAGGACAGTCATGCTGCTCCAGGATCCCCGAAGGCTGTGGATTCCTCATCAGGTATTTCAGGTTCATACTGAAAACTCCCAGTTTGTATGCGGTTTACCCATCAGAGGCCAGGTCTGCCGCTAGCAATGGGGTCTATTGACAGAGTCGACATTCCCCCTTGAGATTCAAAGGATTAGGGCTAGGAAGTCAACCCAAGGTCACATTCCCATCTGCAGAAGATGAAAAGGTTGAGTTCACCCTTCACCTACAGCTTCTCTTGAAAAATCCTGTCATTTTTAAATGCCTCTGATTCACAGTGAATTTCTTATTTTGAATCAGTGAGGTCTTTAGTAAGGTCTTTTATAATTCATATAATAATATATAACATGTACACATTATATACAGTCCCATCACTTCATGGCAAATAGATGGGGAAACAGTGGCTGACTTTATTTTTTGGGGCTCCAGAATCACTGCAGATGGTGATTGCAGCTGTGAAATTAAAGGACACTTACTCCTTGGAAGGAAAGTTATGACCAACATAGACAGCATATTAAAAAGCAGAGACATTACTTTGTCAACAAACGTCCATCTAGTCAAGGCTATGGTTTTTCCAGTGATCATGTATGGAAGCGAGAGTTGGACGGTGAAGAAAGCTGAGTGCCGAAGAATTGATGCTTTTGAACTGTGGTGTTGGAGAAGACTCTTGAGAGACCCTTGGACTGCAAGGAGGTCCAGCCAGTCCATCCTAAAGGAAATCAGTCCTGGGTGTTCATCGGAAGGACTGATGTTGAAGCTGAAACTCCAATACTTTGGCCACCTGATGTGAAGAGCTGACTCATTGGAAAAGACCCTGATGCTGGGAAAGATTGAGGGCAGGAGGAGAAGGGGATGACAGATGATGAGATGGTTGGATGGCGTCACTGACTCAATGGACATGAGTTTGGGTAAACTCCAGGAGTTGGCAATGGACAGGGAGGCCTGGCGTGCTGTGGTTGATGGGGTCACAAAGAGTTGAACTGATACATTATATATAACATTACTATAATTATTTGCCATAAAATATATGCTTAATGGCAACCCACTCTAGTACTCTAGCCTGGAGAATCCCACGGATGGAGGAGCCTGGTAGACTTCAGTCCATGGGGTTGCTATGAGTTGGACACGACTTAGCGACTTCACTTTCACTTTTCACTTTCATGCATTGGAGAAGGAAATGGCAACCCACTCCAGTGTTCTTGCCTGGAGAATCCAAGGGACAGAGGAGCCTGTTGGGCTGCCGTCTATGAGGTCGCACAGAGTGGGACACGACTGATGCGACTTAGCAGCAGCAGCAGCAGCAGCGTATACTTATTGGGTTTTTTTTGGTTAAATATTATCATTACTTTACATAATAGAGTTATGTTCACAGCTGAGACTTCCCATTAAGCCTTGACCCATGCCCTCTGGTCTAGATGCCAGGCCCTCTTCCCTAGGGCTGGAACAAGAGTAGGTCTTACTCTCATGGATACCTTTCCTTTCCCTCAAGCTGCTGAACCTTTCAGTCCTGTGATAACTCCAGTGAAAGTCATTTAGAATAAGTTTGGCTTTCCAGATATTAATAAGATTATCTCTCTCTGTTTGCCCCAGAGGCTTATAAACATACCACAATGAACTATCATTGCTACACTCCTATTGACATAGCAACTTAGAAATTCCACAGTGAAAACTCAGCTAGACAATGTGCTGATTGTATTATGATATCTTGTGGTGAAGCGTGCTGTGGGTTGGGGAGCAGGTATTTTGTTTGAGGTGCCTTGTACAAGGAATAACTGAATTTATTATAGGTGAGATTTATTCTATGTAGAGTCATTCAGCTTCCCCAGCCCTGCCTCTATCTCTTGTCTCAACTTCTTAAAAAGAAATTGAGAGTTTCCTCAGATCTCTCATAACAACTCCACCTGGGATAGCTCCCAGTTTTAGAAGGAGCCTGGGGCAGCCCCAGGGCTTCCCAGGTGGCGCTAGTGGTAAAGAACCCACCTGCCAATGCGGGAGACGTGGGTTCAGTCCCTGGGTCGGGAAGATTCCCTAGAGGAGGGCATGACAACCCACTCCAGTATTCTTTCCTGGAGAAATCCCCATGGACAGAGGAGCCTGGTGAGCTATAGTCCATAGGCTCACCCAGAATTGGACACAACTGAAGCGACTTAGCATGTGTGCATGGGACAGCCCCAGTGTTGCTGCTGACTAGCTTGTGACTGTCAGCAAGTCTCGTAGGAGCTACTGCTTCCAGTGAAAGGAAGATATGTATGCCTACATCTTAGGGCAGGTGAGGCCCTGCCCATCCCCCCCCCCAGATTGCATGTTACCTGCAGCTTTGATGGACAGACCCTGTGCATACCTCTCACATGTGTGTCTCTGCCTGGGGGCCTTTTGGGGCCAGTGGTCATGTCTTGCTTGAGTGTAGGGCAGCCCACACCCCCAGGAGCAAGCTTCAATCAACAGGGGTGAGAGTTCGTGTATAAATTGTCCTCAGTGAGGCCATTCTGATGTGTTCTCTTGGAGGGTTCTTGGAGGGGCCATGCCCCAGTTGCCCGTGGTGGTACAGACCCATCATAACACATTGTCTGTAAGCTTCCTTCCTTCCCTGCCTCACCTCTCTGCTTCATCATGTTTCCAGGGGCCACTTCCCAAGTATCCTACTTGTATTCCAGACCCCTCAGGGTCTGATTTTGGGAGAAACAGAACTAAAGCAGGAATAAAGGTAATCATTTATATAATCACATTAAGCTCTACACAGAGCTGTGTGGACACATTTCTACTTAAAAGATTTGCCGATTGTTGTAATAATGCAAATTACAGCTGTCACATACTGTATATTGTATAGCTTGCTGTTTGCTGGCACTTTATGTGGTATATTTTATTTAATCCTCAAACATTCCACTTTACAGGCAAGGAAATTGGCTTTAAGAGAGAATGTGCTGCCTCCAAACCCATTCAGACTAGTTAAGTACAGAATTGTGGGGTTCCTTCTAACCCAAAGTCCATGGTGCCATTGAGGGATGGGGTGAGTAGGGGCCATGGGCCCTGGAGTCAAGGGACCTGGTTAGCATTCTGACTTTACTACTTGTTGGCTGTGTGACCCTGGGTGAGTTGATTACCCTCTGTCAGCCTTGATTTTTTCATCTGTATAATGAAATTCATATGGTTCCTAGTTCATAGCATTGTTGAAAGAGTTAGTATATGTCAAGTGCTTAGAACAGTGCCTGACCCACAGCAGGGGCTAAATAAGTGCTCCTCATTGTCACTATTTTAAAAAAATACCAGAATCCATGATAATAACCTTGGTTATTTGTAGGTTTCCTGCAGGGGAATAATCCATTAATAATACTGTGAGGCATAGAAAAGAAGATCTCATAGGATCCCTGCTGCTTTTAAGGAGCTTCAGTTCTAGTTTAAGACGACCAGCATATCGTTAAGGCCTAATCTTAATAATGTAAGGCAGCTCAAACACAGAAATAGATTTGGAAGTAGAGACAAAACTTAACTAACTTGTCAGCCCTAGCCCCGGGCTCCAGGTGCTTCTGCACAGGGTGGCTGTGAGTGGCCACATTGCCATGGCTCTCCTCCACTCCTTCCCTTCTTGTAAGCTGAGTTAGAAAACTTCTGTTAGATCTTGGGCTTTCCATAAGCCGAGCTCTAGGCTGGAACCACAAAGTTCATAACAGGCTTTAACTGGGGCACTGCTTTCCTTTCCTCCCATGTTGTGGGACATATAATGTGACTGATTCAGTTTTATGACTCTACCAGTCCACTGTCTGTAACCCAGTTACAGGTGGGGTAGGCCTTGCTACCCAGAATGGATGGATGCATGGGAAAAGCATCACTATAAATTCAAGGAGGTAGAGAACTGACAATTACTAAATACATAAATGGAGGGCCTGACACTCCGTGTGTGTGTGTATGTACGCACGCTCTTAGTCGTTCAGTCGTGTCCAACTCTTTGCGACCCCGTGGACTATAGCCCAACAGGCTCCTCTGTCCATGGCATTCTCCAGCAAGAATATTGGAGTGGGTAGCCATTCTTTTCTCCAGGGAATCTTCCCGACCCAGGGACTGAACCCGAGTCTCCTGCATTTACTTCCCACTAGGGAAGCCCGACTAAGGTCCATCTACTCAAGGCTATGGTTTTTCTAGTAGTCATGTATGGATTTGAGAGTTGGACTATGAAGAACGCTGAGTGCTGAAGAATTGATGCTTTTGAACTGTGGTGTTGAAGACTCTTGAGAGTCCCTTGGACTGCAAGGAGATCCAACCAGTCCATTCTGAAGGAGATCAGCCCTGGGATTTCTTTGGAGGGAATGATGCTAAAGCTGAAGCTCCAGTACTTTGGCCATCTCATGTGAAGAGCTGACTCATTGGAAAAGACTTTGATGCTGGGAAGGATTGGGGGCAGGAGGAGAAGGGGACAACCGAGGATGAGATGGCTGGATGGCATCACTGACTCAATGGATGTGAGTCTGAGTGAACTCTGGGAGTTGGTGATGGACAGGGAGGCCTGGCGTGCTGCGATTCACGGGGTTGCAAAGAGTCGGACACGACTGAGCGACTGAACTGAACTGAGGGAAGCCCGACACTCCACATGTGGTAGGGTAATTACTTCTCATTGTAAATGGGAGAGGTCGTTGTCTTTATCCCCATTTTACAGATTAGAAAACTGAGGTTCAGGGAGGCTGACTAGTGTCATGCAGCTTTGTATGCAGCAGAGGCAGGATGGGAACCCAGCCTGACACCAGAGCTCTTGTTACTGTGCCATGCTGGATGTGGCTTGCACTGAGCAGATGTTGTAGAAACCAAAGATTATAGGAATCATATGCACTAGGGAGCATGCAGTGTGCTTGCTGGCTTGGGACAGTCAGCACCTACAGATGGGGATGTTTGGTAATAAAGTGAGGGGGCCAGAGAGTTCAAGCAATGCTCTTGGCACTTCCCAAGAGCATCTTGATTTGTAACCTAGTGGCCAGGTTGAAAGCATCCAGGCAGTAGAGAAACTTCTGCTCCCCTGAGTCCCCCTGAATTAAAAGGACTCTACCATGCTTCTGAAATCCTTACCATTTTAGAGCCAGCTTGTCCATCAGTGACAGAAAAGTAGTAAGCCTCAAGGCTACATGTGCAGGCAATAGAGCCAAACAGACTTGGGTTCACATCCCAGTCATGCGACCTCCTGGCCAGATTTCCCTGGAAAGATAACTTGTCTGAGCATTCATTTTCTCTTTTGCAAAATAGGGGCAGTTATAGTATTTAGAGTACAGAGTTATTGGTGCAGATTCAGTGCTATGGGTATATTGTAGGGGATGCCCTCGCAGAATGTACCCATGCATCTCACTGTGTGTATAGACTTGCATTGTAGTCAGCCTGGAGGCAAGGGAGGAGCCCCGTGCTCCTTTTGTCCTCCTTGCCATTCGTAATCCAGTTCTTCTCATCTCTGGTCTGCCCTTTACCCCTCTGAGAAGTTCGTTGTGGCCTGTGATCCCAAAACAGATTCTTCCACAGCAGGTGACAGAGCTGGAGGGTGACCCCAATCCTCAGTGAAGACGAGGTATCCTGCTTCCTTAGCTTCTTCAGCAGAGACTGGTGGTGATGAGGTGCTCTGCTGGGAGCCTGAGTGGTGTACTAAAGACTTTGTTATTAGGATTTCTGTGTGTTTATGGGGGACACATCAGTTCAGTTCAGTTCAGTCACTCACTCGTGTCCGACTCTTTGCGACCCCATGAATCACAGCACACCAGGCCTCCCTGTCCATCGCCAACTCCTGGAGCTCACTCAGATTCACGTCCATCGAGTCAGTGATGCCATCCAGCCATCTCATCCTCTGTCGTCCCCTTCTCCTCCTGCCCGCAATCCCTCCCAGCATCAGAGTCTTTTCCAACGAGTCAACTCTTCGCATGAGGTGGCCAAAGTACTGGAGTTTAAGCTTTAGCATCATTCCTTCCAAAGAAACCCCAGGGCTGATCTCCTTCAGAATGGACTGGTTGGATCTCCTTGCAGTCCAAGGGTCTCTCAAGAGTCTTCTCCAACACCACAGTTCAAAAGCATCAGTTCTTCGGCACTCAGCTTTCTTCACAGTCCAACTCTCACATCCATACATGACCATTGGAAAAACCATAGCCTTGACTAGACGGACCTTTGTTGGCAAAGTAATGTCTGCTTTTCAATATGCTATCTAGGTTGGTCATAACTTTCCTTCCAAGGAGTAAGCATCTTTTAATTTCATGGCTGCAATCACCATCTGCAGTGATTCTGGAGCCCCAAAAAATAAAGTCTGACACTGTTTCCACTGTTTCCCTATCTATTTCCCATGAAGTGATGGGACCGGATGCCATGATCTTCGTTTTTTGAATGTTGAGCTTTAAGCCAACTTTTTCGCTCTCCACTTTCACTTTCATCAAGAGCCTTTTAGTTCCTCTTCACTTTCTGCCATAAGGGTGGTGTCAGGGGGACACATGGTGATTGGCTAATTGCATTGTACGGGAGAGACAAGTCCTTGACCTTGTCCTGGAGAGGCTGGAGGTTCAGATTCTCCTGGAGGGGAGGGGTCTAGTTCCCTTCAGGAGCTCACAGAGGTGACTGAGTAAATGTCATGGTCCCAGGCTCGACTCCCAATTAGCCACACTTTGTAGAAGTGAAGTAGGACATTTATCAACTGCATTCTGATCACAGATTTTGGCTCAGTTATCTGGTATGTGGGTTTCCTCATGATGTAACTATTCTTGCAGGGAGTGGATGGCTTTGATTCAGTGGAGACAGACTCACTGATGACCATTGTTCTATTCCTGTCTGGATTTTAAAGATTGACAGGGTTGGTTGTGCTTTCAAATACTTGGGAGGGAAAAGTCTCTTTAAAGGTCCCTTAAAGTCTGTTTAAAAAATGTCTTTGAAGTTATTTCAGGCTTGTAGAAAATTTGAAAGATTACTACAAAGAATTCCTTCCTAATTCTCTTCACCCAGATCCCAAACATTAATATTTTATCACATTTGCTTTCTCCCTTTATACACCCATTGATCCATCTGCCTGTCCATCCAACCATCCATCCATCCATCCATCCGTATTTCTTTCTGAACCATTTCAGAATAAGTGGCAGACAAATACCCCTTTGGTCCTACGTTCTTCAGTATGTATTTCCTAAAATCGAGAGCATTCTCTTAAATAATTACTATATAACTCCCCAAATCAGAAAATTAACACTGATGAAGTACTTTTATCTAATCTCACACTTTATCCAAATTTCAGTTGTCTTCATAATGCTCTTAATAGCAAAAGAAAAACCCAAATCAGGCATTGAATCCAGTTTTCATGACCCCTCAGATTTCTTTAATTGGAAGAGTTCCTGAGATATGCTTTATCTTATAGACCATCTCTCAGTTTAGGTTTATCTGATGTTTCCTTATGTTTGGGTTCAGGTTACACAGTTTAGCAAGAATATCACAGAAGCCATGTGGAACTCTCAGTGCATCACAGCAGGAAACACATGTTGATTTGTCCCATTCCTGGTGATGGTAGTTATGGTCATCTGGTGAAAGTGGCATCTGAGGGAGTGCTCCATAATAAAATTATTATTTTGCCCATTAAAATAAATAAGCGTCTTGTGGGGAGATACTTTGAAACTATGTATGCTCTTCAAAATTTCACCACTCATTTTAGCATCCATTATTGATGATTCTTGCCCGAATCTGTGATCATGATGGTTTCCAAATGGCCCTTTTCTAATTTCATCATTTCTTTTACATTTGAAAGGATGAGTTTTCCTTTTCCTTCTTGATTTATATCAGTGGGGTCTCACGGATTCTTAGCTTATTCATTAGGTTACACTCCTTTACACAATATCATTATTTATCTTGCTACTCAAATTGTATCAGATTTGCCCAGTGGAAGCCCCATCAAACTGGCTCCTGCATCCTTCAGACATGTTCTCATCTTTCTTTTCACATTGCCTTATTTTCTGGCACAGAAAGTTGTGAAATCTCTATCTGAAGGCAGGTGGTTTTTATTTTTTCCCCAAGTATAAGATACTGTGTGTACAGAGCTGAGCACCATGCCTCTTGCAAAGTAAGTGTTAACTCTTACCGTTCATGTCATCACTGTGTTGTTATGATATATGCAAGCCCTTGACTCTCCTCCCTCCTGATCTTTTTCTAGCAGCAGCGGGTAGGCAGGCTCTGCCAGACACAGATGTCTGTCACAAAGGCACAAAGGCTGTCTCTTCTGGTGCCCAGACTCTTAACTCACTCCAATACAGTCTTCAGGGAGTACCCCCTTGCTGCTGCTGCTGCTAAGTCACCTCAGTCGTGTCCGACCCTGTGTGACCCCATAGACGGCAGCCCACCAGGCTCCCCCGTCCCTGGGATTCTCAAGACAAGAACACTGGAGTGGGTCCACTATTTTGTTTTAGAAATTAGAAAGTTTATAGAAAGATGTAATGACTCATATAATGGACACTTAGGTTCTCATTACTCAGAATGAGCATGCCTTAACATTTTGTTCTATTTGCTGCTGCTGCTGCTAAGTCGCTTCAGTCGTGTCCGACTCTGTGCTGTTAGCACTGCCTCCCAAATAACAACAGCAACAACAGAAACTGACAGATAAAGTTGAAGATCCCTCTGAAAACTCAGCCTCATTCCTGCCACTTCTCAGAGGCAGCCACAAATTCAGAGTGTGTCTTTCTTGTGTGTGTGTATTATTTTGTCTACTTAACATTTTTATGTAACTGGTATGTACACATGTGCATATCATTGTTTCTTGCTTTCCTTCAAGATGTTTTTGAGACTTTTCCATGTTGATATATACATAGCTTCATGTTATTCACATTTCAATGGCTGTATTGTATATTATGCAAATATACAATATGTGTATACAAATATATATACAAGTATACCATAGTCACATATTTATTGATTCCCCTGTTGATAGACATCTAGGTTGCTATTAAATCTTTACCATAGCAACTAGTGAGAGGGTAGACACGTCCAATGTGGGTGACACACATGTCCAAGTTCATGGAGGTAGAAAGCTGGGTTTTGAGCTGAATATAGAAGATTTTGGATTGCAGACTGGGGAGAAGTACAGTCTCCCCTGTGGCTTTCCAGTTAATCTTCATGCTTCCCTCTAGGCCGTAGAGCATGGTTCTTGGTGGGGAGGAAACTCTCCTACTCTGGAATAAACTTATTGGAATTTACCGTGGAAATATATCCATACACCTTATTAATTTTAAAAGTTATTGGGATGGGATGAGAATGGGATGGAATTTGTTCAAATGTAACATGAATTCAACAAATGATTTACTGGGCCCCTTTCATGATCCAGCCATGGTGATAAGCATGGTGGACAGAGAGACGAACATGGAGGCAAGTTTCCCTAGTCAGTGTCAAAGTGCCAAAGAAAGAGTAGAGTTTACTTTGTAAAAAATTTATTTTATTGAGGAATAGTTGATTTGCAATGTTGTGTTAATTTCTGCTGTGCCGGAAAGTGATTCAGTTATATATACATTCTTTTTTACACTCTTTTCCATTATGGTTTATCACAGGATATTGAAACTAGTTTCCTGTGCTATAACAGGACCTCATTGTTTATCCATCCTCTATATAACAGTTTGCATCTGTTAACCCCAAACTCCCAGTTCACCCCTCTCCTACCTCCCACCCCACGTGGCAACCATGTCTGTTCTCTGTGTCTGTGAATCTGTTTCGATTTACATCGATGAACTTTCATAGATTAGTTCATATTTTAGATCCCACACATAAGTGATATCATGTGGTAGTTGTCTTTCTTTTGCTGACTTACTTCACTTAGTATGATCATCTCTAGGTCCATCGATGTTGTTGCAAACGGCATTCCTTCTTTTTTATGGCTGAGTAATATTCCACCCCCCCCCCCACGCATCCCCCCCACCAATCTTCCACATCTTCCTTAACTGTTCATCTGTCTGTGGACATTCAGGTTGTCTCCATGTCTTGGCTATTATGGATAGTGCTGCCATGAACATAGGAGTGCATGTATCTTTTTGAATTATAGTTTTGTCTGGGTGTATGCCCAGGGGTGAGATTGCTGGATCATATGGCAACTCTATTTTTAGTTTTTTGAGGAACCTCTATTCTGTTTTCCATAGTGGCTGCGTCAACTTGCATTCCCATCAAAAGGATGACTTTACATTTTTGAAGAAAGAAATATTTGTTCTCCCCAGGCAGAAGGGAACAGTGCCAAGGAAAGCTCAAGTGAAAAAGTGATACTTAGGTTACCATTTAATGGCACCTTGTGGGATGTGATTGACTTGGCTGGGCACAGAGAATGGGGAGAAATTTCAATACCCATTTTACTGAATTCAGCTATGGTCAAAGGACCAAAGGTAGGGTTGGCATGTCTGCTATGGGTAAGACTGGCCATTCCCCTTCCAGTTCCAGGGGCAGGCCTTTTTCATGGACCCTGTTAATGACTTCAGAATCCTCAATGTAACACCTTGGGAAAGTCACTATCAGTCAGTTGAAGCTGGAATGTTCGATTAATTAATGTTTGTGCATTTCCATCCCTTCCCAAAGCCCTTTGTTCTGTTGATTAGAACAAATGGTTCTTCTCTTGATGAGCATGTGACTTCAAATATGAAACAAAGACAGATAAGAAAAAGCTGGAGAAAGGGTGTCACCCTTAAGCTGTTAAAAGTATTTCTTACCTACTGTTATAGAGCAGCCTGTGGTTTTGGGGTGCCATGATTATCTTATAGATGCACTCTCCCCTAATCATCCAGAAGTGTCATCCTGTGGGCCTGTTGTTCATGCAAGTCCAGAGCTGCTTGGCTGCAAGTGGAGTGAGACATTTTGCACGGCACTGGTATTGGAGCTGTGTGTTCACACAGTGAAATCAGGCCCCACCTGACACTCTGTACCACTGTATGCCAGATGGAAGGACTTGATGACTGAGTTTCATTCATTCATTCATGCATCCTTCTGAATGTATAACAACAGTTATTGTTATTACCACAATTAAAGGGAAAGCATTAGAATTAAACTCAGGATTGAGGTGCCTAGGAATAAAAGTCCGTCTTGCATACAGAAAACTGCAGGGTTTCCTGATTGACTAATTCACTGAGTAGAATTTATGGGTGTCTTTTATCTTTCTTTGTGGTAATGATGTTGAATTTTTGCTTCTCTTTGCTCTGCCTCCCTCTCTTGGCTCTGCCACTGGCAGGCGCCAGGATTCTGGGAGGGAATGTCACTTGATTGCCAGATTAAATACCCCAGATCTATTCACTCGAGAGAATGGTATCATTTCTGGAAAAAACAAACAGGAGGCACGGTTCTCTATCTTGCTATCTAGCCTGTCTGATAGAATTTGAGACGAAACCTTTTATTGTGATAAATGGGAAGACAGAAAAGTTCCTCCCAGGGCCAACTTCACCCCTGTGTTTGGCTCCCAGATGGCAACTTGAGTCATAGAGGGCAGCTGCCCAGCACTTTGATTTAAGATAATGGGGGCCGGGATGCAGGAGTGATATCAGTGTGGGGTGGAATGGTCACACTGAGGCAGGCTTATAAGTGAGGCCTTTGAGAGCCAAGGCAGAAGTCAGGAACAAGGCTGGGTACAGCTGAGACCCCAGAAATACATCCAGAAAACCGGAAGCCATGATCGAGAAGCTGTTGGAAGCCAAGTGTGTGGCCTCAGCATGCAGGTGCGAGATAGCCACGAAACAGTCAGGACTATCCTTGCGGAAGGTGCTCTGTGTTCCCCTCTGTGTCCCCTGTGGTCAGGGGCCAGTCGTGGGTCCACTGCAGAGTAAAATCAGGCCCCATCTGACATTCTGTGCTACTGTATACCAGATGGAAGGATTTGATGGTTTGTGGTTCATTCATTAATGTATCATACGTTTTTGTCTACCTGGTACCAAGTCCTACAGGGATTCCCTGGTGAGCAAATGACTGCCACTTTCCAGGAGCTTACAGCTGAACAGAAACGAATGATCAGTTAGCAGACTAAAAGAGTAGTGTGTGCTGAGCCCTGGGGGCTGTCTTGGAAGGGATAGTAGGATTTAAAGTATGGGTCCCCACTTGGAACAGTCCATCCCCAACTGGTAGTGACCTTTTCTTCTCTTCTCTCCTTGTGTTTGCCCTGAAGCCATTCCCCAGGACATATTTTAGGGCTTCTTTGTTCATTGGATGGGCTAATATTTGAGCCTTCCCTCTTTTCTCTGTTATTCCAGGGGAATAATGCTGCTGGGAAGTGTCCTGACCAAGTTGCCAAGAGCCTGAATTAGTTGTACCCAATTTAATGGTATTATTGGGCTCTCCAGCCCTGCATCAAACACTCATTCATTTACTGATTCTTTCACTCAGAAAAAATGTGTTTTTCCAGCACTTAGGATGTGTAGGATCTGTGTGAGAAGCTGGGGAAGCAGAGTTGCAAAAAAGAAAATAGTATTCCTTTCAAGGAGCTCAGGATTTAGAGGATACAGACTAGAAACCTATATTATAACTCAGTGGGGAAGGGTCTGGAGTAAGGGAAGTAAGAGTAGGACTGAAGGAGCCCAAGTGAGGATAACCCAAAACATTTGAGGAAGCCAGGGACAGCTTTGTGGAGGAACCATTATCTAAGGCAGCAGTGGGAAAGCTTTCTGTAGCTTTCTATAGGGGTCAGGTAGTAAATACATCAGCCTCTGCAGCCCAGTGGGTTCCCAGGCATCCACTCAACTCTGCGGTTGTAAGCTAAAGCAGCCGTAGGTGGTATGCAAATGAGTGGGTGTGGCTGTGTTCCAATAAAGCTTTATTTACGAAAACGAGTGAAAGTTGCTCAGTCTGACTCTTTGCGACCCCGTGGACTGTACAGTTCATGGAACTCTCCAGGCCAGAATACTGGAGTGGGTAGCCTTTCCGTTCTCCAGGGGATCTTCCCAGCCCAGGGATCGAACCCAAGTCTCCTGCACTGCAGGAGGATTCTTTACCAGCTGAGCCACAAGGGAGGCCCAACAATACTGGAGTGGGTAGCCTATTCCTTCTCCATAGGATCTTCTTGATCCAGGAACTGGTGTCTCCTGTGTTGCAGGCAGATTCTTTACCAACTGAGCTATCAGGGAAGCCTGTGGTGGGCCAGATTTGGCCTTTGGGCTATAGTAGTGTGCCAGTTCCTGGCCCAAGATGAGACCTGCAGAGTGAGGGGAAGTTGTCCAGGTGAGGAGAGAAGGGGAAAGGTGTGCAGGCAGAATGGAAGGTGGAAAGGCCTGGAAAGGAGGGCTGCTTGGGGAGCTGAAAATATTTGTGTGACCAGACTATAGCGTGTGTGTTTGTGTGTGCGTGTGTGTGGTGTGGTGTGGGGTGAGAGGGAGGATTAAGGATAAGCTGTTGGGGAGTTTGGAGTGTCTCCCCAAGGTGATTGGTAGGGAGCCTCTGGAAAGACTCTCAGTGCTGAGGAGCAGGACCTGTCATGAGTCATTTTAGCTGAGAGGCATTTTGGCCTCAAGGCCTCGGTCCAATTGCTCTGAGCGCTTTTCTTCATGTTTTCCATTAATTAATTTTTTCAGGTATGTGGTGTCCCTTCCAGGACACAGGAGAGTATGGCTCTGGTAACTTGGGAGGTTGTACCATCTGCTCCTGGCAGCTGACAGTAGAGAAGGGGGCCCCTGACCCCACTTCTGGAGCTGCCCATTTCATCCAGTGCCTCCTGGCTTGCGATCCCCTTCGGGCCCTGTTGGGACTCTGTAATTTAGAATGAACGTGGCCGGGGGCTCTCCCCCGACAGCAGTGAGTTCTCCACCCCCTGCTCTTGCTTTCCTCAGACTAGAGGTATTTGTCAATACTAACTCAAATTAATGGAGTAAGAATAAAAATTTTACTAACTCTTGTGGTGTCCAGCTGGGGCCATGGATGCTGCAAACAGGCGAGGTTAATGTTCTAGAATGTGCTTAATGATTGTTAGGAAGCCGTCAGCAAATCCTTCCTTCTAGCCCTGGTTGTGTTTTGGGATCATGACTCTGACATTAGAGAGAGATGGCCTTTAGGTGTCTGTCCACTGGATCAGGCACAGGTGTGTGGCTATCACTTCACCAGCCTGGATTTCAACCACCAAATAGGGGTGCGCTGTGTCTAGGGAGACCCAGCTGTCAGGATGTCATCTCCTGGGACCCGAGGTTGGCACCGGCTTTGATGTCACTTTCCAAGATCCTGAGACTGAAAACATTTTGTCTTCTGTGAAAATGAGGGGGAGTATCTAAGGAACATGTTTGCACAGTGAAGGTACCGATTAATTTTCTTACACCTTTGTTTCATCAATAGTTTGTGTGTGTGGACCTGAGAAAGTTCCAGTTTTCAGAGAGCTTTCCCCCCAACCCCCACAGAGCTTTTTGGACCACTACTGAGCCCTTCAGGGTAGTTAGGGGGGTTTGTCCTTGTTCTGACACATAGATATGTTGTTGTTCATTCACTAATTTGTGTCTGACTCTTTGCAACCCCATGGACTGCAGCACACCAGACTCCTCTGTCCTCCACTGTCTCCCAGAGTTTGTTCAAATGTCCATTGAGTTGGTGATGCTATCTAATCATCTCACCCTCTGCTGCCTGCTTCACCTCTTGCCTTCTATCTTTCCCAGCATCAGGGCCTTTCCTAAAGAGATGGCTCTTCACATCAGGTGGGCAGAGTTTTGGAACTTCAGCTTTAGCAGCAGTCTTTCCAGTGAATATTCAGGGTTAATTTCCTTTAGGGTTGACTGGTTTGATCTCCTTGCTGTCCAAGGGACTCTTAAAAGTCTTCTCTAGCACCACAATTAGAAAGCATCAATTCTTTGGCACTCAGCCTTCTTTATGGTTCAGCTCTCATGTCAGCACATGACTACTGCCGTAGCTTTGACTACACAGATCTTTGTCAGCAAAGTGATGTCTCTGCTTTTTAATACACTGTCTAGGTTTGTTATAGCTTCCTTTCCAAGTCTTTTAATTTCATGGCTACAGTCAACATCTGCAGTAGATTTTAGAGAGACTCAAATAGGTAACATTGATTGTGGTTTCCCTCACACCAGATGGACCCTCCACTCCTTTCTGCCTCTGCCAGCATAATTCTGTATTCATACTGTAGTGTAGTGAGTAATAAATAATAATAATTATTATTATTTATTGCATCCTTACCATACTGTGAGCACTGTGCTAAGTGCTTTACATGTAGTATCAGCTTCTGCCACCCATGCGATAGGTGATTATTATCATTTCTCTTTAGTATTGAAAGAAACTGAGGTGAAAGGAGATTATATAGTTCACCTAGGATGACATCTTCTCCATCAGATATTGACAAACTACCACCTGAGAGCCAAATCTGGCCTTCTACTTATTTATGTAAATAAAGTTTTATTGAAATGCATCACATCCATTCACACTACAGTGCCAGTGTTGAGTCATTGAGACCAGAGCCTGAAATATTTGCTCTCTGGCCCTTTCAGAGAATGCTTACAGACTCCTTTCTTTAGCTGAAATCATGATTGTAATATGTTTCAGGCCCAGAAGCTGAATTCATGACCTTACACACACTAGGCCATCTCTATAATTGCCATGCCTGCTCCCGGCACTTTTCCTCCAGCAGGGTTTAAGTCTCTCTCCTTTTCTAGACCCTGGACTGTGAGTTCTTTGAGAGGAGGGATGCTGTCTCATTCATCTCTTTCACTTCTCTGCTTAACACAGCCTGGCTGCAGAGTTAAAGGCTCAGTAAGTGTTTGTTGAATGACTGGATGAATGGGTGGGTGGATGATTCTCCCAGCACCCCCAGTATTGGAAGCCCCCGCTTCCTACCCTCAGTCTAGTACTCTTCCCATTACAGAGTGAATGTGAGCAAAGCTGCATAAGGAGGGCCCTTGTCCAGTTTGCTCCTGTACGTCAGGGAGGGAGGTGAGTGATGTTGTCCCTGGCAAAGACACCTGCCTCATGGTTTCCATCTCCCGCCTGCTGGCAGAGTAATGTGGAAGCAGCTGGCAGAAGCCAGAGTAAGCAGTCTTTACTGTTCATCTGGACGAATCTCGTGGAGTTGTCCTTGTCTGGAATTCAGATTCTGAATGTTCCTGACACCCTATTCTATTCAAGCAGCGTGTGTCAGCCAGCATGGTGAGCACAGTCCCGAGTGTGAACTCGTGGGGCCCCTTTGCTGGAACTTCTGCACTAGGCTTGAAGGAGAGGGGGGCTCTGTCACTCAGCCAGGAATCTCAGGAAGGGGCCAAAGCAGTGTCACCCTCCTCAAAGGGCAGCTATGAGGCCAAGCCCAACGGCGGGCCCAGAGGCATTTCATCCAATGCTAAGGCCACAGAAAATGAAGTCTCTAGCAGACAGCTCTTTTTAAAGCAGGGAATGCAATTCACATGGAGTTTACAGTCTTTAGGGTGCTGCTAACTTCCTTTCACAAGAGGAACCCCGTGTTTCCTGAGCACTAGTTCCCTATCTGTGTGCATCTTAGCATCTTCCCATTTCTCAGGTTGGGAAACAATGGTGTAAAGAGCCCAGGGAAGAGGCAGTCTGGACACTTGAGCTCTGGGCTATCTGGAGCCAAAGTTAGGGACTTAGGCCTCTCCCCGTGTTTGCAGTGACCCCTGGTGTGGCTTGGCTGTAGGTGAGGCAGCAAGGAAGGCTTTGACCTCAGACGCTGCTTCATACCTGAGCCCTTAGGTGTCTGCAGCTCCACACAGGCCAAGTTCCCAGCATTGCCCGCTGCTGTCTGGGCGGTGACGGCAGCGCGGTCGTTAGCCTCACTCGGAATGTTTCATGCTTTGATGCCAGCGAACCTCACAGGTTGCTCAGCAGGCACTGAGTTCTGAGTTTTTCTCCATTGTCCATTTATGTTTTCAAGAATATTCCCGAAGTATGGGGTGGCTAGGGGCTCTCTGGGAGCCAGAGGGGCCTCTCAGAAGTTAATGTTCCATTCCAGGTTATAATGGACAGCAGCTGGGATGTCTGCCTGGGCCAATTTGCTGTGAACAGCTCTGCAAACTTGGCCTCCAGGGGGGAATTTTCGAGTTTACTTACCCGTGGCGAGCACAGGTGTAACAGAGTGACAAAACTTGTTGGAGGTGGGGACACAGTGGCTGGCGCATTTGCAGTTGGTCTTTTTCTGATGCGGCCACTTACTTTCTCCCTCTCTTTTCCTTCTCTGACCCTTATCATTGTAAGAACATCCCATGCTTCCCAGTTTTCTTTTCTTTTGAGCCTCTTTATTTCCAGTTTTAAAAACTGAGCATTAATTTACATACAATCAAAAATATAGGTTTAAAGTTCAGTGAGTTGTAATAAATGTATATACCCAGATACTCACCACCCCAATCAAGGTACAGAATATTTCTCATCCACTCTGGAAAGTTCCCTTGTGCCCCATTCTCCAGTTGTTTTCCCCTACCTTGAAGGCAACCGCCATTCTGATTTTTATTACTTTGTAAGAGGCTGAGATATCTTATAAAACTTTATTAGAAACAGAATCCTGCATTGTACACATGCTCTTTCATGTCTGGCTTCTCTCACCCAGTATGATGCTTCTGAGCTTAATCTGTGTTGTTGTGTGTGTCAGTATTTTATTCTTCTGTATCACTTTATTGTGTGTGTGCTCACTCAATTGTGTATGGCCCCATAGACTGTAGCCTGCCAAGCTTCTCTGTCCGTGGGATTTTCCAAGCAACAATACTGGAGTGGGATGCCATTTCCTACTGCAGGGGATCTTCCCGACCCAGGGATTGAACCTGAGTCTCTCACCTCTCTTGCATTGGCAGGTGGGTTCTTTACCACTAGCACCACCTGGGAAGCCCATCACTTTATTATTATCTGTTAATAATACCTCATTGTGTGATGACACCACAGTTTATTTATCCCTTCTCACTGGATTTATTTCCTAGGGCTGTTATAACAAAGCAATACAAACCTGGTGGCTTAAAACACCAGAAATGTATTAACTCACAGCTCTGGAGGCCAGGAGGCCTGAAGCCGAGGTCAGGGTGATGACCAAGCCTTACTTCCTCTGAAGGATCTGGAGAAGAATCTGTCCTTGCCTCTTCCAGCTCCTAGCAATCCTTAACATTTCTGGGCTGGTGGCTGCATCATGTCTATCTCTGTCTACACAGGGCCTTCTTCTTCCCTTCTCTTCTTATAAGGACAGCAGTCAGTAGATGTCAGGCCCCCTCTAATCTGATATGACCTTATCTTAACTTGATTATACCTGTAAATACCCTGTTCCTCATAAGGTCATAATCATAGGTCCTGGGGGGGTTAGGGCTTCAGCATATCCTCCCCTGAACCTCCCCACCAAATGGGTTCACTTATTTATTTATAGCTGCACTGGGTCTTCATCGCTGTGTTGGGCTTTCTCTAGTTGTGGTGAGCGAGGGCTACTCGGGTCCAGTAATCGTGGGGTACAGGCTTCAGTAGTTGTGGCACGTGGGCTCTGCAGAATGTTACATCTTAGTTCCCTGACCAGGGATCAAACCCACGTCCCCTCCATTGGCAGGCAAACTCTTAACCACTGGACCACCAGGGAAGCCCCTAACATATCCTTTTGAGGGTACAATTCAGCCCCCTATACTCACGTAGATTGACGTTTGGGGTGTTCCCAGTTTGGGACTATTGAGAATAAATCTGCTATGAACATTCCATACAAATTTTTTTTTTTTTGTCAATGTATATTTTCATTTCTCTTGGGTAAATACCTATGAGTAGAATTCCTAGGTTGTAGTGTAGGTATATATTTAACTTTACAAGGCTCTGCCAAACTGGTTGTACATTTTACAGCTCACCAGCAGTGTAGGGAAAGTCAGCAAGTCTGCATCCGTGATTCTCAATGTGGGACAACTCTGTCTCCCAGAGGAGATGTGGCAATATCTGGAGACATTTTGTGTTGTCACAACTTGGGGTGAGGGTGCTGCTAGCATCTAGCTCCTGGGTGAAGACCAGGGGTGCTGATAAACATCCTGTAATGCATGGAGCAGCCCCCACCTTCACCCTCCCCTCCTCAGCAAAGAGTTTCCAAACCCAAAACATCACCAGTGCTGACACTGAGAAATTGTTCTATATCCTTGTCACCACTTAATATTGTCAGGCTTTTGATTTTGTCCTTTTAATAAGTATGAAGTGTTTTTATTTGCACTAATAAATTGATTTGCATTTCCCTCATCCCTGGAGGCACAGAAGGTAAAGAATCTGCCTGCAATGCAGGAGACCAGAGTTCAATCCCTCGGACAGGAAGATCCCCTGGAGAAGGGAATGGCAACCCACTCCAGCATTCTTGCCTGGAGAATCCCATGGACAGAGGAGCCTAGTGGACAATGTGATAGCAAAGAGTCAGACACAACTGAGCAACTAACACTTTTGGGGGCTTACCTAGTGGCTCAGCGGAGAAGGCAGTGGCAACCCACTCCAGTACTCTTGCCTGGAGAATCCCAGGGATGGTGGAGCCTGGTGGGCTGCTGTCTATGGGGGTCGCACAGAGTTGGACATGACTGAAGTGACTTAGCAGCAGCAGCAGCAGCAGCAGCAAGTGGCTCAGTGGTAAAGAGTCCAACTACCAATCCAGGAGACAAAGGAGAGGTAAGTTTGCTCCCTGGATCAGGAATATCCCCTGGAGTAGGGAATGGCAACCCACTCCAGTAATTTTGCGTGGAAAATTCCATGGACAGAGGAGCCTGGCGGGCTGCAGTCCATGGAGTCTCAAAGAGTCAGACACAACTGAGCACAACACACATGACTCGAGATGTTAAACCTTTCCATGTCATTTAATCTCTATGTGAATTATCTGTTCAAGTCTTTTGCCTGTTTTTAAATTGTTTATCTTCTTACTACTGTATTGTAGACCCTTTATCACATTATGCTTTATGGATACTGTCTCTCAATCTGTAACCTTCCTTATCACTTTCACACAATTAGTTGTCTTTCAAAGAGCTGAAGTTTTCCATTTTAATGGAGTCAGTGTATCACAGTTTTTGATTAATGCTTAGTGCTTTCTATATCCTGAGAAATCTTTACAAATCCCAAAGTCGCTAAGATATTCTCCTGTTTTCTTTTAGAGGTTTACAGTTTCAGCTTTTATAATCTAGATTTATTATCCATCTCACATTAATTTTTGCACATGGTGTGAGGTAAGGGTTAAGGTGTGAGTATCCAGTTGTTCCAGCTATTTTGCTGTAAAGACCACCTATTCCCCATTGAATTACCTGGTAACTTTGTAGCAAATAAATGAGCCATGTATATGTGAGTCTATTTCGAGCCTCTTTTCCTGTTCTATTCTTATGCCACTCTTACACTCTCTTGATTGCTGTAGTCTCCTCGGCCCTGCTCTGCTCATCCATCTCCTCTGTTTTTTTCCCTCCCTAAATTTCCCCTCTTTCACTGGGCTTGGGATGAAGGCAATTGGGAGGAATAAAACTATTTATTTCTTCCATTTTCATGCCTCTTTGGATGCCTCTCTCCCTTTTCATCTTCTCTCTGTCCTGTGCATCTGTGTAAGTGAGAAAATTGACTTAGCCAGGAGTGAAAAGCAGTCCCTGACTGCACCCAGCATTCTTGTTCTTGTTAACCAGTTTCCTTATTTTTTACGTATCCCCTGAGTTCTCACTCATCCCAAGAATGTCCTGTTTAAGCAGATTGGCCACAACTTATTCTTCCCCTTGTCTTTGATTCTGTTGACTTCTTGAAATCCTTGCCCTCCTCCACCAGTCTTCCTGGAATCAACAGAAAAAGGTCATGTTTCTCTCCTAATGAATGACTCATCAAGCCAGGACTGAAAACTCACAAACAGCCATCCCTATAAGGGATCAAAAATATTTCTTGTCTCCACTGATTCTGTTTATTCTTGGCATGTTCCTGTGCATCTGGGCTGATGCCACTGGTTATGTTCTGGCATTGCAGACCCCCTGCCTGTTTGACGTGGCTCGTGGAGTATCCAGCAGCTCAGAAATGCACAGAGGGAGGAGGGGGGGCAAGGCTATCTTTTGCTAATGATCCAGAGAGATGATGCTTGTTGTGTAGCTACCAGCAGCAAAGCCACCTAAAGTCCTATGACTCTGCAGGACTACAGGGAAAGATTGTAGTGCCCATCATATCTGGGAAAGTCTGGTGCTTTTATATGCAATGATCTTTAGAACCTGCCCTGATTCCTCAGTCTCTGAGAGGCGTTGCTGCTTATTTCCAGGTATACCACAGTGGTCTCCAACCTTCTTGGCATGAGGAACCAGTTTTGTGGAAGACAGTTTTTTTGCAGATCAGGGATGGGCATTAGTTTTGGGATGATTCGGGAACATTGCATTTATTTTGCCACTTTATTTGTGTTATTGTTACATCAGCTCCACCTCAGATCATCAGGCATTAGATCCCAGAGGCTGGGGACCCCTGGTTTAAAATATTTACAGTAAGTCCTGTCCCCCAAACATATGTTTTAAAGAGTAAAAAGTGAATGTTATTTGCTCAGTCATGTCCGACTCTTTATGACCCCATGGGCTGTAGCCCACCAGACTACTCTGTCCATGGACTTCTCCAGGCAAGAATCCTAGAGTGGGTAGCCATTCCCTTCTCCAGGGAGCTTCCCTACTCAGGGATTAAACTCAGGTCTCCCACACTATAGGCAGATTCTTAACCATTTGAGCCACCAGGGAAGCCCCGTTTTAGTGTACATTGAAATAAATAGTAAGAGCAGGCTTTAAAGACAGCTTGAATCTGAAATACTTACCTGAAATATTTAGGATTTCCATTATCTTTAAATGATTTTCTTTCTTAAATCATAGACTAATACTTCAATGTAAAAAACATACAATAAACATTTGCACAACTTCCAAAAGACTCAACTTAAAAGAACTTTTTATTATAAAATGGTTTAGGACTCCCTTTGAGAATTCCTTGGTGGTCCAATGGTTAAGACTTAGTGCTTTCACTGCTGTGGGCCTGGTCTGGGAATTAAGATTCCATAAGCCAGGTGATGAGGCCAAAAAGAAAAAAAAAAAAGATAGAACATAAGAATGGTTTAGGACTCCCAAGAAATTGTAGTGCAGAAGTTTCTTCCCCCAGCTTCCCCCTGCATGGATGGTGTCTTATTAACCACGGTATATTGTCAAAACCAGGACATTGACATTGGTACAATACTGCTCACACAAGTGTGGATCTTATTTGTATTTCATCAGTTTTACATGCATGCTTTTTTTCAGCTTTTTTTTAAAAAAAATAATTCTCATATTGTCCAAAAGATGACTTAAAATAATTAAGGAAAATTTTGGAGCAAGAAAACCTGGGGGCAGATTTCATCTTTGCCACTTATCTGTGGGATCATGGGTGATAATTTAAACTTTCTGAGCCTCAGTTTCTTCCTCTATAAAATGGGGATAACTGTAGAGGCTTAAACAACTTATATGAGCATAGAATGCTTGGACACTGTTGTAATCGGTTTGTTGAAAAGTCTAAACTCATCAGAGCGTGAACATGAAGGAAGCAGTTTGTTTTTCCTGTAGTTGAGATAAACTGAATGTCTCCTTTCCCATCCTTAATGACAACTTGGGCAGGTTCGTTCACTTTTGGTTGGAAAAACTTAAAACCAGGCTTGGCTTCCTGGGTAATGCTCTGGTTTGGTCTTCTGCTGTGAGTGGCTTCCATTATAAGTGGGGAGCATGGTTTTCCCTGACCTGTCTTCATGCTCATACTGACCGCCTCTCCCGTCCCTGAGAAACACCCTCCTCAGAGGATCCCGTGGGGCCTATCTGGGGCACCACCCTTGGCTCCTTCTCTGGTGGCCACCTAGACATGGATAGATGCCACTCACCCACTAACCTGCAGGCTCCTTCCCCTGGACCCATGGGAGCACTGGGGTCCCTTCTCACTGTCCGAGGGGGCAGAGATCTGGGATGAAGTAGAAAGTTTTCCCATTTCCTCCCCAGGCTCACCACTTCTGTGTCCCCTCAAAGTGTTTAGATATCTAGTGACCTCTCATCCATGGAAACACCTCGACCTGTGCTGTCCAGTATGGTAGTTACTAGCCACAGCTGGCAGTTATTTAAATTGAAGGCAATGAAAACGAAATAAGGGCTTACCCAGTGGCTCAGTGGTAAAGAATCTGTCTACTAATGCAGGAGACCAAGGTTCAATCCCGGGGTTGGGAAGATCCCTTGGAGTAGGAAATGGCAACCCATTCCAGTATATTTTGCTTAGAAAATCCCATGGACAGAGGAGCCTGGCAGGATACAGTCCATGGGGTCACAAAAGAGTCAGACATGACTTAGCAACCAAACAACAACAAAGTGAAACAAAATTAAACTTTCAGTTCCTCAGTGACACCAATCACATTTCAAATACCCAGTAACCATGTTTGGGTGGTGGCTGCCATATTGTGTAGCACAGGTATAGAACATTTCCATTATCACAGAAAGTTCTTTTGAACATTGCTGGCCTAGACATCCTTCACCTTCATCTCTTCCAAGGACTGTTCCCCACCCTTCTCTGCTTGGATGGTGGCATTAGAGCATGGCTGTAGCATCAATATTTCAGCAGCTGTCTACTCAGGATATGAGATGCCTGTTTCCCTTTTCTTGCAGACACCCCAGGGAACCAGATTGCACATACTTTGCGAATTCTGTACCCTCACAAGGGCACAGACCACCCCACCCCCCCTCTTCTTCTGTAGAGGAGGAGGTGGCATTGATCACTGGGATGTGCGGCTGACTCTGTCCCCTCTTTGCTACCCTGGTGGGAAGGAGTCTGGTCCCAACTTTAGCTTGTGGGCAGTTCTCTTTAGAAAGTGGAGTTGTGTGTTTTATTTTTAACTTTGGGCCTAAGCCATAATTCCAGGATAGTAGGAGAAATCCCCCTTGATATCCTATTACACTGTCATTATTAATAGAATCATCCTGACCATATATCCTTCTAGACATGCCTACAAGTATGGAAATATCTTGCCCTCCACTTCTTCTCTACACTCTTATATAGCTGTTCTTTTCTCACATGCATGTCCCCAAATTCCTACTTCAACTAGAATTTCCCTTTTTAGATAGCATCACATCATGTTGATGCCCATGGTTCTCTAGTGATGCTTCTTTTAGTTGGAGATTTCCATTCTTTCCAGAGCTTTGATGTTATAGATAGCACGACTGCAAGCATCTTGGCGTATATAACTCCTTGATTTGGATGATTTCTTTGGAGAAATTTTCCCAGAATTGGGACATGGGATTGAATTTATGAACCTCTTCACTCTGTCAGAGCTTAAGGTGGCCCCCCTTCCCGCACCCATTGTGGCTCCAGTGGCTGAATGGGGCTGTAAGCGTCTATCTAGTTGACATGTCTATGTGTCACCTGTGCAGACTGCACACACCTGTCTTTCCTTTCCAGTTCCATCTCATTCCATTCTCCCAGGCCTCCTACCCCAGAGATTTTGCCTATTCTGTCTGCTTCTTCTATGTGTTCCTTTCTCCCCCTTTAATTAATTTCTCTCTATCCTTTAGATTTCTGATCTAGGCTCCAATGTCATTCTTTCTGAGAAATCTTCACTCACTCCACAACCTTCAAATACATGACTCCCTTGTCAAGAATGATGCCCATTCTTCTCCATCATAGCATTTGGCATGGTGTGTGCTTGGATGTTCATTTGTGTCATAAGTGGACTGGTGTTTGTACCCTTTATTAGGACACACAGTGGAGCTCAGCACCATGTGTCTGGTGAGTGCCTGGCATTGGGCACTGTTGAATGAATACCTGCATCTGAGTGCCAAACAAGGAGACTGCCAGTCAGGATGTCTGGGCTTTTATCGGTCTTGTCTGCCTCATCTCACTTTGAATAACTCCTCTTTGGGAATGGAAACCAATCAGGGATTAAAACCAATCTGAAGTCTGTGAATGGGCTTCGGGGGCTGTGAGCACCAGGACATTATGTGTACAAGTGTGGTGTGAACAGGTGTGTAGCTTTCATCAGATTCTCAGAAGTGGGGGAAACAAATCCTCAAAGTGATGATAACTGTCATCCTAGATGATCGTCAGGGTCTTTGCAGCACTCAATAGCTAGCTCTCCTTCTCTCCTTCCCTGCCTGAGCTTTGAGTCAGTTGAGAAATACGAGTAAAGAAAGATGCAGATGGGGATCAAAATACTCCCAAACTGGAGGAGGATGAGGAAGCATAGGGGTTACACTGGCCCAGTTCTTCCTCTAAACTTTGAGTTACTGAATCTCCCTCTCTCTGTGGAAGGAGTGATGGTGGGTGAAGAGGGACCCTGTGTGGGATGTGGGTGGAGCTTATTTCACGTGGAAAGATATACTAAAGGTTTGAGAAGTACCTGCCTCTCTTCTCCCTACCTCCTCCCACCAGTAGTCTCAGAAAGCTTGTACAGTTCTGGTATCTTCTGAGTCCAAAGGGGTCTTCGAAGCCTCATCTTCTTTCACCTCCTGGTTTACTTGAGTTTTATCAAAACAGTTTACTATGCAGTTAATTCATGTGCATTTTGCAGAGCTTGTGAACTCCAGTATTTAATAGGGCCAGGCAGGAAATTCAGACAGACAGAAAGGGCCTGGTATAAGATGACAAATGGCAACTCACATTCTGCTTCAGACTCAAGGAGCACAATAGGGCAGGGTGGGGAGTGGGGCCAGCCAGAGAGACCGTGCCCCTATCTACACTCGCCATCTCCAGTTGACTGTTGCCGTGGAGAATGCAGGCTATGCATTGCTTCAGCTTATCAAGTGAAGCCAGAAGTATGGCATCTTTTTCATGTGAAATTTCTCTGTTAATAAAATGTTGCCAGCAACTCCAAACGTAAGCCTTGTATTGAGCCAGATAAAATTTGTCTGCTGTCCAAATGGTACTGTATAGGCCACCCTGTTGTTTACTAAATTTGAAGTCTTATACATTCATTTAACAAATGTTTTCCTTGAAGTCCACCAAACTAGAAAGCCTGCTGGGTCCACTGTGGAGTGGTTTGTTGAAAGTCCTCTTGGGACTTCCCTGGCAGTCCAGTGGTTAGGACTCCGAGCTTTCACTGCTGAGGGCCCAGATTCAATCCTTAATGGGGAACTAAGATCCCACAAGCCTTGCAATGCAGCCAGAATGAACCAAAATAATAATAAAGGTTGGAAGTCATCTTTTTCAGGGAAATGGTGACTCTATGACATCAACTGGACCTTGTCAGTGTCTCCACGTTCAAATTATATATGGCAGAAGGGGCTCACGGAAAACTAGCTGAAAGGCCACACTTTGCCAGGTCTGCTGTTGCCATATGTCTTGAAGCCCATGCAGAAGAAGCTGAAAAATAGTCCGGGGTTTTGGGTGATTGTTTTAACCCCTCCCATGTTCTTGACAATTGTCACCTTATTAATCTTCATGTCATGGAGCCTGGCTTGGAGGGCAGAGCTGGATTTCCAAAGTCCACACATTTATTTCTGACTGGGCATGGCACATGTGACCCTCAGTTTCCCCTTCTCCGCATGAGCCATCTACTCACTAATCTTGTGAGGTGGCCAGGAAGGTGACCACCCTTCCTGGATTTCAGGGTAAAAGTGGAGGTTTCTTGGTGGCATTCCTGGTGGCAGGTTTTTCTCAAGTAACAAGACTAAAACCCTGAAGCCCACATTAATTCAAAACCCCAGTAATCCAATTCTGAATTATTCCAAGTGGTGTGACTTTTCTGAAGTTTACTTCTGAAGAGCAGTACCTTTCCTTCCATGGACAGTGAACAGTTGAGTTTCAGTAAAATGATCCCAGTGAAAGTGACCCTTTCATGAACTTCTGTGCATTCTCAGTGACTTTAGGAGAGGCTGTTTGTGGTTAATTCATAATCTAGTTATAAAGGATTCTTAGTGGCACCTATGGACAATACTCTGTTAAACCCAGATGGAGTTGTTGCATTAATTGAAAGTTATAAAAGTAAAATTCTTTTAAATGCACTATACTTGATCTCTTTTTGCTTTAGAAAGGTTTCTTTTGGTTGCAAGTGATTACATGTCAAGTTAAACTGACTTCTCCCACAAAATGCACTTGTTGCCTTTTGGGACTGCCAAGTTCAGAGGAATTCAGAAGTCACTGGCTGCAGGGATAGTTGTATCTAGGTGACTAAGCAGGGTTGAAGAAACTGTCTTGACCCTTTCTCCATGATAGTCTAGGTTAGCTTTCTCGTGGTGGCCTGCTTCCCTCAACTCCATGTCTCAAGTAGTTGCAGACTTATCCAGCGGCAAGATCAACTCTTCTTTCTTGAAGGTTCCTCTAGATCAACTTCGGTCTTGTACCCTTCCTCAAAACCATCACTGTGTCCAGGGGGATGGAATAAACTGATCAAGACAGGCATACATACACCTGTCCGCCCTACATTGACTATGTGGGTGAAGACCAGGGAAAGAATGGATCCTTAATAGAGTAACGATTATGCATTTGTGGGAACCAGAGGAAGTGGATGATAGGTAGACTAAACCTACAAGGTTTCTACATTTTAAAAATGATTGAAACCTCAGCCCTGCTGCTGCTGCTGCTAAGTCACTTCAGTTGTGTCCGACTCTGTGCGACCCCATAGACGGCAGCCCACCAGGCTCCCCGTCCCTGGGATTCTCCAGGCAAGAACACTGGAGTGGGTTGCCATTTCCTTCTCCAATGCATGAAAGTGAAAAGTGAAAGTGAAGGCGCTCTGTCATGTCTGACTCCTAGTGACCCCATGGACTGCAGCCCACCAGGCTCCTCCATCCATGGGATTTTCCAGGCAGGAGTACTGGAGTGAGTTGCCATTGCCTTCTCTACCTCAGCCCTAGGTCAGCGTAATTAATATAGAGCTCTCTCAAGAGTACAGTTGTCAATGGGCAGTTGTAGTACAAGAGGAAGCTGTCTGAATAATTACGTTTCCCTTGACATCACTGCTACTTGAGAGATCACCCTGAGTGGCGTGGGAATGTGGCTAACACACTGACTTTGATGAACTTGAGAAGTGTGACAGTGGCCAAACTCTTGCCATACTCTTCAGCTTCTGGAATTCTGTCCCCAGGGCAGGAGGGATGTGTCACTTGGGAGAAAGAACCAGTATTGATTCCAGAAGTCAGACCATGAAAATCAGAATTTGGAAAGGATGGAGCAAGTTAGGTCATAGTCGGGAGCCAGGGAGGCAGGGGGAAAAACGCCTTGGGGATTTAGAAACAGAGTCAGAAAACCTCATTACAGAAGAGCTTACATCTATATAGACTTTTTCCCAGGCACTTTCCTATCCATTATCTCATTTGAGCTACACCACAACTCATGTGTTTGGTGGGTCAGAAATATTCATTTGTTGCATAAAGAAACCAAGACCTGTTGAGGTCAATTGACTGGGCCAACATCAGAGAGCTAATTAGTAGGAAGTTTGGGAATAGAATTGGAGAGGTCTAAACCAGTGCTACTTAATAGACATATAATGCAGATCACATATGTAATTTAAAAAACTTTAGTGGCCACATTTTTAAAAAAGGTAAAAAAAATCACCCAGTGAACAGATGAAATTGATTTAAATAATTTATTTCATTTTGCCCTGTAAATCTCAAATAACATTTTACCATAAAGAAAGCTGAGCACAAAAGAATTAATGCTTTTGAACTGTGGTGTTGGAGAAGATTCTTGAGAGTCCCTTGGACTGCAAGGAGGTCCAACCAGTCCATCCTAAAGGAGATTAGTCCTGGGTGTTCATTGGAAGGACTGATATTGAAGCTGAAACTCCAATACTTTGGCCACCTGATGCGAAGAGCTGACGCATTTGAAAATACCCTGATGCTTGGAAAGATTGGGGGAAGGAAGAGAAGGGGACGACAGAGGATGAGATGGTTGGATGGCATCACTGGCTCAATGGACATGGGTTTGAGTGGACTCCGGGAGTTGGTGATGGACAGGGAGGCCTGGCGTGCTGCAGTTCATGGAGTCGCAAAGAGTTGGACACGACTGAGCAACTGAACTGAACTGAACTGAATGGATATAGTCAGTTTAAAAACTTGAGATATTTTACATTATTATTTTTTTCCATATGAAGTCTCCTAAATCTGGTGTGTGTTGCATACTTATAGCTCATCTCAACTCAGACTACCCATATTTTAGTTGCTCACTAGCCACATGTGACCGGTGGTCACCATACTGGATGGCACAGTCGAAGCTGTACTTGCTATAATGGGTGGAGGTCATACTTTGGCATCAACTTTTCTGGGTTTATCAACTTACCAATTCAGTTCAATATCTATTTGTTGAGCATCTGTTATGTGCCAGATGCTGAGAACATAACAACAAATGAGAAAGACTTGATCCCCACCTCTGTGGAATTGATGTGCTAATAAGGGAGGTTGACACAAAACCTCCCTTTCATTAAAATGAAATAAATAAAATCATTTAAAGTATATCCAGTGCTATGAGAGAAACACACATGGTGCTGAGATGGAGAACGATAGGGTTGTCAGGAAGGCCTCTCTGTATCAGAAGCTGAGATCAGAAGGATCACAGCAGTAGCTAGGCAAAGAGCTGGTGTTGTGGAGATGGACGAGGGTGTTGTAGGGGGAAGAGAATAGAGGCCCTGAACAATATTCAAAGGTCCTGTGCCAGGAAAGCACTCACATGTTCCAGGAGCTTTCTGACAACTTGTGTGGGCAGAGCTACCTGGAGAAGGAGTTGGAGGAAACTCATTTGTCTCGATATCCAAAGGTTCTGACATATGGTAGGCTGTCAATGAATGTTCATTGTATGGATAGATGGATGGATGGATACATTAATGAGCTGGTGGATGGACAGATGGATAGATGAATGGATGGATGGGTGGTTGGTTGGATGGTTGGATAAATTAATGAATAGATGGATAACCAGATAAATAAATGAATGGATGGACAGCTGGATGGACAGAAGAGTGCACGCCATACGTATTGTCTACAGCTGCTTTTCTGCCAAAAAGGCAGTTGAATAGTTGGAACAGAGATCCTACAGACTACAAAGCCTAAAGTATTTACTATTTGCTCTTTACGGAAAAAAGTTTGATGATCCCTGAGTTATAAAATGGGGTCAACAATAATACTGACTTCTTCAAAGAATTGCTGTGATTAAATGAGAGGAGGCTGTCCCTTGCCTGCCCCAGTGACTAGGCTTAGTTTACCCTCAATGAGGTGGATTTTCTCCTTTGCATCCCCTCCCCCATTCTTCTCTGAACTCTCTGTTCGTCCTTCCGTGGATGGCTCATGTTCCAAGGCAGGTGAAATGGGAAACTGACTTCTCTGGATCGGAGGTTCCTCCTGAATGTGGCGTTTCATTTGCTTGAGGGGGTAAGGGTAGGATGGGGTGGTCTGTAGCTCATAGACCCTGCTGCCGTCACCCCATGCTACAAAGCATGTGGGCTGTCTTAGGGGTTTCATTAACATTAATTATAGCCTTGCTTCATTTCAAGGGAGCCCAGACTTTTCTTACTGCTCTCGGTAGAGAGAAACTTTGACTGCACCCCTTAATGAGAAAGTTGTGCTCTCGCCACCGTGAAATTGTGAGCGTGAGCATGAATTTAGATGAGAATTTATGTATCCAGGGGCAACGCAAAGAGGCAAGAATTCCCCACATACCTGCTCACTACCAGATGAGTTTTGTCCCAGGCATTGGGCAAAAATATAGGAGCACCGGGTAGAATTTCTAGATTCCCAGGGTGAAAGCCAGGGGGCTGTGGGAGTGATTGCCTATGGCCTCCACATAGTATAGACCTTCTTAGCCTTGACACTGTGGACATTTGGGGCAAGGTAATTAAGGGGCTTTCCTGTACATTGGAGGGAGGTTAATAGCTCCCCTGGCCTCCAGTTAGGACCCACCTCCCCCTAAGCCGTGACAACCAAAGGCATCTCCTGACGTTACCTAATGTCCCCTGGAGGACAGCTCTGTCCCTGGTTGAGAAGCAGTGGGATAGAGGGAACCATGGGCCGTGGACACCTGTGTGAGTTAAGAGGCAGCTGCTCCAGGTTTGGGGCTTAGAGGTCAGACCAGCTGGCTTCAAGTGCCTGCTAGCTGTGTGACCCTGGGCACGCCACTTAACCTCTTGGAGCATAACTCCTGCTTGAAAGGTCATTGTAGAGATGCTGTGCGATGGTTTCTGTGAAGTGCTGGGCACCAGAGAGGGCCTGTGTGAGTGTGGATTTCTTTCCCTGCTTCCTGCCCCCCACTGCTGCTGCCTCCTTGTCCTCCCTTCTCCCCAGATCCTGGGAGTCGTTTCCCCTCTGAGCTGATCCGTAAGGGCAGATGGGTGCAGGCTTCATTCCAGGTTTTCTCCTGTTCTTCTCTTGCCTTTCTTCAATGAGATCCAGCATAGGAGAGCACCTGTCGGGGTGAAGAAAAAGTTGCATTTGATTACTTAAAGTTCTCTTCAAAGAATGGCGCGGTTTTCTAATTTGCAGCTGCATGAAAGAGTTCCACCTGCGGCTCCAAATAGAATAATAGATCAGTGAGATTCGAACCTTAAATCTGATCATCCTCCTGGAACGGTGACAGGCATCCGGATGAATATTTAACGAGCCAAGCTTTGATAATGAAAAGCTGCTGCTTCCCCCAATCCTGTCCCCAAATCAGAAAAGAAAATTCCTCTTCTTCATTCCAGCCTCTTAGATGAATGAGGAAAGGATAAAGTAAAATAGTGGGGAATAATTTGCCCTTCCCAGCCCCCAAACATCACAAGTAACACCATGCCGCCCAACTCATTTAATTCTGACTTCAGAGCAATGAGTTGCTGGCATCCAGGGAGCCCGAGGAGTCGAGATTGAGTCAGCCTCTGGGAGTAATTTGTGTTTTTGCTGCATCCCCTGGGGAGCAGCCCCATTTCACCTCTCCCTCTAGAAGCCCTTTTGCTGGTATTTGCTCATCAGGGCTTACAGAAAACAGGAGGGAAGAGAGGGCAAGGATATGGTTGTGGAGGCTGGACCAGCTTTCCTCTGCTTATCCTGCCCTGTCCCCTCATCCCACCCTCTCACTGTCCCTGACCATCCCTCCCCTTGCCCTATTTTAAATGATAAAGGTAACATGCTTCTGTAACAGACAGATGACACAAAAGTACATAGAGTAAAACAGTGATGAGTCCCCCTTCCCTCTGGCCCCAATTTTACTCCCCAGATGACTGCTTTTAATCCTTTGCTGTGCATGGAGTGGAGGAATAATAGCCAACATGCCAAAGAATCTGTATTAGTCAGGGTTCCCAGAGAAACAGAGCCAAGAGATGTGTGTGTATAGCTCTATCTCTAGATTGTCTTTGTCTCTGTCATTTCTATCAATATTATCTCTATCAGTATCATTTATATCTATATCAATACCATCTACATCTATATCAATATATGTGTCGATATCAATATCATATATACCTATTCAGTTCAGTTCAGTCACTCAGTCGTGTCCGACTCTTTGTGACCCCATGAATTATGCAGCACGCCAGGCCTCCCTGTCCATCACCAACTTCCGGAGTTCACCCAAACTCATGTTCATTGAGTTGGTGATATCTATAGCACCTATATTTATATCTATTCAGAATTTGAGGGATTGACGCACGGGACTGTAGGGGCTAGAAAGTCCAAAATCTGCAAGGCACACTAGCAATTTCAGAGTTGATGCTGCAGCCTTGAGTCCAGAGGCAGCAAGGTGACAGAATTCTTTCCCACATGTCAGGTGCTGTGTTAAGCCCTTTAATGGCATCGTATTTGCTCCTAGAAATACCTGGAGTAACAGGCAAATTTGGCGTTGGAGTACATAATGAAGCAGGGCAAAGGCTAACGGAGTTTTGCCAAGAGAATGCACTGGCCCTAGCAAACACCCTCTTCCAACAACACAAGAGAAGACTCTACACACAGATATCACAGATGATCAATGCTGAAATCAGATTGATTACATCTTTGCAGCCAAAGATGGAGAAGCTCTGTACAGTCAGCAAAAACAAGACCAGGAGCTGACTGTGGTGCAGATCATGATCCTTATTACCAAATTCAGACTTAAATAGAAGAAAGTAGGGAAAACCACTAGACAACTCAGGTATGACCTAAATCAAATCCCTTACGAGATTATACAGTGGAAGTGACAAATAGATTCAAGGGATTAGATCTGATAGACAGATGGACAGAGGTTTATGACATTGTACAGAAGGCAGTGATCAAGACCATCCCCAAGAAAAAGAAATGCAAAAAGGCAAAATGGTTGTTTGAGGAGGCCTTACAAATAGCTGAGAAAAGAAGAGAAACTAAAGGCAAAGAAGAAAAGGAAAGATATACCCATTTGAATGCAGAGTTCCAAAGAACAGCAAGGAGAGATAAGAAAGCCTTCCTTAGTGATCAGTGCAAAGTAATAGAGGAAAACAACAGAATGAGAAAGACTAGAGATCTCTTCAAGAAAATTAGAGATACCAAGGGAACATTTCATGCAAAGAATGGGCACAATAAAGGACAGAAATGGTATGGACCTAACAGAAGCAGAAGATATTAAGAAGAGGTGGCAAGAATACACAGAAAAACTATACAAAAAAGATCTTAATGACCCAGATAACCATGATGGTGTGATCACTCACCTAGAGCCAGATATCCTGGAATGTAAAGTCAAGTGGGCCTTAGGAAGCATCACTACGAACAAAGCTAGTGGAGGTGATGGAATTCCAGTGGAGCTATTTCAAATCCTGAAAGATGTTGCTGTGGAAGTGCTGCACTCAATATGCCAGCAAATCTGGAAAATTCAGCAGTGGCCACAGGACTGGAAAAGTTCAGTTTTCATTCCAATCCCAAAGAAAGGCAATGCCAAAGAATGTTCAAACTACCACACAATTGCACTCATCTCGCATGCTATCAAAGTAATGCTAAAAATTTTCCAAGCCAGCCTTCAACAGGACGTGAACCATGAACTTCCAGATGTTCAAGCTGGATTTAGCAAAGCCGGAGGAACCAGAGATCAAATTGCTGACATCCGTAGGATCATTGAAAAAGCAAGAGAGTTCCAGAAAAACATCGACTTCTGGTTTATTGACTACGGCAAAGCCTTTGACTGTGTGGATCACAATAAACTGTGGAAAATTCAAGAGATGGAAATACTAGATCACCTTACCTGCCTCCTGAGAAATCTGTATTCAGATCAGGAAGCAACAGTTAGAACTGGACATGGAACAACAGACTGGTTCCAAATAGGAAAAGGAATATGTCAAGGCTGTATATTGTCACTCTGTTAATTTAACTTATATGCAGAGTACATCATGTGAAATGCCAGGCTGGATGAAGCACAAGCTGGAATCAAGATTGCTGGGAGAAATATCAATAACCTCAGATATGCAGATGACACCCTTATGGCAGAAAGTGAAGAGGAACTAAAAAGCCTCTTGATGAAAGTGAAAGAGGAGAGTGAAAAAGTTGGCTTAAAGCTCAATGTTCAGAAAACTAAGATCATAGCATCTGGTCCCATCACTTCATGGTGAATAGATGGGGAACAATGGAAACAGTGAGAGACTTTTTTGAAGGGGGGGCTCCAGAATCATTGCAGATGATGACTGCAGGTGACTGCATGAAATTAAAAGATGCTTGCTCCTTGGAAGAAAAGCTATGACCACCCCTAGACAGCATATTAAAAAACAGAGACATTACTTTGCCAACAAAGATCAATCTAGTGGAAGCTATGGTTTTTCCAGTAGTCATGTATGGATGTGAGAGTTGGACTATAAAGAAGGCTGAGCACTGAAGAACTGATGCTTTCGAAATGTGGAGTTGGAGAAGACTCTTTTTTTTTTTAATTTTTATTTTAACTTTAGTTTACTTTACATTACTGTATTGGTTTTGCCAAACATTGACATGAATTCACCACGAGTGTACATGCGTTCCCAAACATGAATCCCCTCCCACCTCCCACCCCATACCATCTCTCTGGGTCCTCTCCTTGCACCAGTCCCAAATCTTGAGAGTCCCTTGGACTGTAAGGAGATCCAACCAGTCAATGGTAAAGAAAATTAGTCCTGAATATTCTTTGGGAGGACTGATGTTGAAGCTGAAGCTCCAATACTTTGGCCACCTGATGCAAAGAACTGACTCATTGGGAAAGACCCTGATGCTGGGAAAGATTGAGGGCAGGAGGAGAAGGGGATGACAGAGGATGAGATGGTTGGATGGTATCACCAACTCGATGGACGTGAGTTTGAGCAAGCTCCGGGAGTTGGTGATGGACAGGGAAGCCTGGTGTGCTGCAGTCCATGGGGTTGCAAAGAGTTGGGCATGACTGAGCAACTGAACTGTTTGCTCCTATAAGAGACTTAAGAGGTAGGGATGAAGCTCAGTACCCCATCTTACAGGTGGAAGGAGTGAAGCCCAGTCACGAGAGTGTTCCTGTGACTGGGCAGGGAAGAAATCCCCTCCGGCCAGTGATGTTTCTGAGGTTCTCCACTGTGGATTCCCTGACTTGTTCCTAGTAGTCCCTCCCTTCTTGGAACTTAGAGACAGCAATAGTCTTTAAACAGACAATTGCACAGAGAGTTATACACATGATAAAATTGTGTTAAGGAATAGGAAGGGAGATAATGGGCATGATGAAGGATGAAGCCAGGAGGATCTGACTTAGACGGGACAGATGGAAGAAGCATCTCTAATTAAGTGACATTCAAGACAATCTCTAAAGGAAATGTCAGACATTAAGTGTTAGTTGCTCAGTCTTGTCCGACTCTTTGTGACCCCATGGACTGTAGTCCACCAGGCTCATCTGTCCATGGAATTCTCCAGGCCAGAATACTGGAGTGGGTTGCATGCCCTCCTCCAGGGGATCTTCCCAACTGAGGGATTGAACCCATCTCTTCTGCATTGGTGGTGGATTCTTTACTGTCCGAGCTACCAGGGAAGGCCAAGAATAATGGAGTGGTTAGCCTATCCCTTCTCCAGGGGATCTTCCCAACCTAGGAATCTAACCAGTGTTTCCTGCATTGCAGCTGGATTTTATTTTTTTACCAGCTGAGCTACCAGGGAAAGCCCAGCATAATGGTACTTACCATTTATTCTTCCCTAATATGTATTAGGCTCTGAGTAAAAAGCTTTTTTGTAGCTCCTTTAATTCTTACAAGCACAGATAAGATTATTCTTAGGGTATAGATAAAGAAATGGAGACTCCCAGAGGTTAAGTGACATATCCAAAGTCCCACTCCCACAGCCTGCAGGGACAGACCCAAATTTGAACCCAGAACTCCAAAGCTTTTAAATCCCACAATGCACTTGTTTCTGTCTACACTTTGTTCCAGTATCAGGTTCCTTCTGCCCCAGCATCCAAGGCCACCGGAGGTCCAGGGAGGTATGAGCATCCCCAGCTCCCCTATAATCCACCCCAGGAACCAGCTTTCTGCCCAGCCCTGACATGGACATTTTTTCCATAGGGCACTCGAATGTTGTATTATTTTCATTCCCCCCCAGTGCTCAGAAACTCTGTCATTTCCTTGTGCTTTTCCCCTACCCCATTTCCTTGTTAAATAAAAGATGAGAAGCAGATAATGAAATCCAGATGCCCTCAAGGCCTGCAATGTCACCTGCCAATTTTTCTGTTGGTCATTTTTTTTTTTTTTCATTCTTTAAACAAACAGCAGCGATGGTCTGATGGTTGGGAGCAAGAGGCCATATTCAAATGGCATCATTACCTGTCGGGCCTCGCTATATTTTATTCACTCATTTCTCTCCTTGGATTCAGGGCTCCAATTCAATATTCCAATTGCCTTGCAGACAATTTTTCAAATATGTCTCAAATGCCAAAGGTCCTGTCCAGATCCACCCCTTGAGGGCTGAGAGCCGTCTCACTCTGTGATCTTCTTTCTGAGGATAAGAACGGTGTGGAACTAGACTCTTTGTGATCAAGTGTATTTAGTACCTGTCTCTCGTATGGGCTGGTGGTTCTCATTCTGGATGGTTCTGCTCCTCAGGGGACTTCAGGAAGTGCCTGGGTCCATTCTGGCACTGTTGGCATCTGATGGGTACAGCCCAGTGATGCTGCTTGATATCCTGTGATGCATGGGACAGCTCCTCTCATCAAAGAATTTTTGTTGTTTAGTTGCTAGGTCATGTCTGACTCTTTTTTGCAGCCCCCATGGACTGTAGCCTGCCAGGCTCCTCTGTCCATGGGATTTTTCCAGGCATGAATACTGGAGTGGGTTGCCATTCCCTTCTCGAGGGGATCTTACCAACTCAGGGATCGAACCTTCATCTCTTAAGTCTCCTGCATTGGCATATGGGTTCTTTACCACTAAGCCACCTGGGAGGCCCCAACAAAGAATTACCTGACCCCAAAATGGTCGAAGCTGAGCGATCCCGAATCAGACTGTGACTCCTAAGGGAAGCTGTTGTCTTCAGCACTGTGTCCCCAGGCTAGTTCTGGGCACTCAGCAGAGACTCAACAAATGTTGGTTGAACAAAAAGTCTCATTTGGCCACTCTTAGCTGGAAGTTTGGGAAATGGCCTACCAACATCCCCCATCCTTCCGTGGTCCGCTCCAGCAACCCCCAAATCTGTGTAGTTTCTTCCCTTGTTCCTTTCCTCATGTGCTTCCTTATCTTCATCTCCTGGCTAATTCCTGTTTACTGTTTAACACTCAGTTCAGGGATCACCTCCTCCAGGAGGCCTTCTTTGACTCCCTCAGGCTATGCTGTCTTCTGAGCCCCATCACACTCTCCTCTCACCCAATCACAGTGCTCATCACTATGTGAAGTCCACTAAGTTGTGAATAAGTCAGGTCCCTTCCCTCCCAAATGTCTCCTCTGTATTGTAACCTACCACCTACTTCCCCTGACTTCCGGTTCCTGCTGACCACCATCCCCTGATCCCCTTTCAGGGAAAAAAAAATCATATAGAGATTAAGAACTGACATTTTTGGATTTGCAAGCTGTATGAGTCTCCCAGGGCTGCTGTAACCAATGACCACAAAGTTCATAGCTTAGATAACAGACATTTATTCTCTCACAAATTTGGAGACCAGAGATCTGCAATCAAGATGACCTCAGTGTTGATTCCTTCTGGAGTTCATGCCTCTCTCCTAGCTTTTGGTGGAGGTTGCTGGCAATCCTTAATGTTCCTTGGTTTATAAACTTATTACTCGAATCTTTACTTCATCTTCATAAGACCTTCTCCTCTGTGTGACTGAGTCTCAAATCTCCCTCTCCTTTTTCTTAAAAGACACTAGGCATTGGATTTAGGGCCTGTCCTAAATCTATGATGATCTCATCTTGAGTTCCTTAATTACATCTGCAAAAATCTTATTTCCAAATAAGGTCACATTCCTGCTTCTTAAAGCACTTGGCCTGTACATCTACATTAGCAGTTGTTCCTCACTCCTTCCCACCCCAGCCCCTGACAGCCACTAACCTATTTCTGGGTCTGTAGATTTGCCTGTTCTGGGCATTCCATATAGATGGAATCATATACTATGTGGCCTTTTGTGTCTGGCTTCTTTCACATGGTGTGATGTTTTCAAGGCTCTCGCATGTGTCAATACTCCATTCCTTTTTATGGTTGGATACTATTCCATTGTATGGATGGACCACATTTTGTTTATACCTTCTTCAGTTGAGGAACATGTGGGTTGTTTTGACATTTTGGCAATTATGAATAACGCTGCTGTGAACATTTATGTAAAAGTTTTTGTATGGACATACGTTTCCATTTCTATTTTAACCCTCCTATTTGTGATAGTATATATTTTATCTTTATAGCCATGTTTATAGCCATTTACAGCCACATTGACCAGCTCATTTTGGGGGAAATATAATCATATTTGTTCATTTTGGGGGGAAACAAAATCATATTTGTTCATGTTTAACCTACATACCGTAAAATACATCCATTTTAAATACAATGAATGCATTTTTAGTAAATTTACAGAATTGTGCAACCTTCACAATATCCTAGTTTTAGATTGCATGCATCAGACCAAAAAGATTTCTTATATCTGCTGGCAGTTAATTCCTGCTCCTACCCCAGATCCAGGCAACCGTCAGTCTGCTTTCTCCACATTATGTGTCTCCACACATGTGACTCAGCCACGTTAAAATCTGTTTTGCAAGCAGAATGGTTACTACTTAGAGAAGATGCTATGCTTTCTGAATGTCTATCCATGGTGGAAAATGTGGATCGGGGACAGGTGACTTGGGCAGGTGATTTTGCCTCAGTTTCCCTAGATGTGAAATGGGATTGATTACTATACGATTGGAAGTTGTAACCAGTGAATATATTCAAAATACTCAGCTTGATGGTCTTTGTGTGGGAGGTGCTCAGCAAATTTTGGGCATCCTGATTACCTCCTCACCTTCTCCTAACAGCTCTGTGAAGTGGGTGCAGCCCCATTTTACAGATGAATATACTGAGACTCAGAGCAGTAGATGGAAGTGCTGGGACTGAATTCCAAAATCAGTGGCTGTCAGAGTCTGGGCCCTTTCACTTCACTGGCTTCTCAGATTTTGCAACAGGAAGAGTTTCCAAAGAGGAGGGGAAGCCCCCACCCCAACCTTGCCTGGCGGATTCTCAGTGATTTGTTATGGCTCCATCTCTCAGGAACCAATCTGGGCCGAGAGTACTTGGCTGTAAATGTGGTTTCTGGGTAAGGATGGTAATAAGGCAGATGGGAACTGTCATATGCAGCTGCTCGCCACCAAGCTAAGGCCAACCTCGAGGCTGGGACTGTGGGATCTGAAGATATCAGGATGAGGACTGGGTTGGGCACCTCTGCTGAGTATCCCCTGGAGCCCTGTCAGGGAACCTGCCATCATGCATGGAAGAGCTAGGAAAGGGTGTCCCTGAGCCACATTGCCCTGTGTCCTGTGTCCCCGATTCCAGACTCCTAATGGCTTCTCGACAAACAGGGGGCCCTGTTGCATAATCCAGAGAGTGTGGGAGCAAACGGACAAAGCTGACATTTCTTAACTCAGGTTGAAAAACTGCACGTGTATGCATCTCCCACTCTGGGAACATCCTTTGCCTAACCCCATCTGGTCGTAGCTTTCTTGGGGAACCTTCCCTGGCCCCCTTCACTAGGCTATGTGCCCCTGATCTTCTCTGAGAGGACCACCCTTCCATAGCACTTTCTGTAGTTTCAATGAAGCCATGCTTTATGGAATGAGCTCTGAGTCCCTTGGAGGCGGCACTTGGCTAGTCTCGTCCACACCACACCCCCAGAATTTAGTCCAGCATCCCACACAGTCTAGGCCCTTTGTGGGGCAGGTGATGAATAAAAGGCCAGACATCAAGCTCTTGAGACCTTGCCCTACTCTTTAAATGTAGAGTTAGTAGCTTCTAATGGAAATCATGTCATCTCTAGATCCTTTTCCATTGTGTCTTAAGTGTGGTATATTACAGAGGTCAGCACACTCATTTGTAAAGGGACAGACAGGAGATACTTTAGGCTCCCTGGGCCGTACAGCCTCCATTGCAACTAAGTGCATTTACCATGTGCAAGCAATCAAAGATGATATGTCAGTGAGCGGACTTGGTTGAGTTACAATAAAATTTATTTACAGGTGGTGGGCCAGATTTGGCCAGAGGGCCACAGTTTGTTGACCTTGGGTGTGGAGGGCCATAGGCAAAAGACTGGAAGATCTGGCATTGTGAAACCTGGGCCCAGGAGAGAAAGGTGGTCCAGATCATGTCTTTGAATTTGGAAGGGGATTGTTTTCAGGGTGTGTGTGTGTGTGTGTGTGTGTGTGTGTTTTCAGCTCATCAGATCTTATGCAGTGATTTCCACTGGAGGGGTCAGAACAAGTGAAGTGGACCCAAGTTAAAAAAATCTTTGGTTAGAGATAAAGAATTCTATGGAAGTCTTGGCTTAGAGAGTCTTTGTCTCAGTCAAGGTTGTAAAGGATGTAAGGAGCAGAAGTCCCTCCTTTTTAAGAACATTCACACTTTTACACAAACAGTGAGATTGGTTGGAATGGTAAGGGTGCCACAGGGAGGCTGAAGTCGGGAACCCAGGGGCTACTGCCCCCCTGCTCCTCTGTATAACCCCTGTTCCTCTGCAGGTCAACCTTCCTGACTCTCTGCACATTCTGAGTGGCAGCCTCGACCCCAAGTTCACGTGCCCTCATAGTGCAGCATCCGCAGCTAGCCAACCATATGCACTAGGCCCAATGCCAAAAATCCCAGGAGAGAGACTCTGATTGGCCCTTCCTAGGTTCGGAGCCCTCTCTCATCCAATCACCTATTGCTGAGACAGGGGTGCAGGGACACATAATGCAATACTGGCTGAAGGGGGTAACAGTCTTCACAGTGGGAGATATGGGTATCTTGAAAGATGTCTGCTAAGAGTAGGTGCCAAGGTGTTCTTCCTGGTGATTTGCAGGATTAGAAAGAGCATGAGCAGTGAGCTGATTGAACAGTGAGCCCCCCCGCCACCCCAAATCACGTCCATCCAGAACTACAGGATGTGACCTCATTAGGAAGAAGAGTCTTTGCAGATAAGAATCAAGTTAAGGTGAGGTCATTCTGGATTAGGGCGCACCCTGAATCCAGTGACTGGTGTCCTTATCAGTAGAGGAGTGGGACACTCGGAGACACAGAGTCCCACGGAGGAGAAGGCCATGGGAAGACAGAGACAGAAACTGGAGTGAGTGGTTACACGCCAAGGAGTGCCGAGATGTGCTGAGAGCCCTCAGAAGCTGGATGGAGGGTTCTTCCCGGCAGCCTTCAGAGGGAGCGTGGCCCTGCCAACACCCTGATTGTGAACTGCCGGCCTCCAGAAAATAGATTTCTGTTGTTTCAAGCCACCCAGTTTGCAGGAGTTGGTAACAGCAGCCTGAGGAAATGAATACTCAGAATAGCTGTCTTGCTCAGATAGTAGCTGACATGGTAGTGATGTAGGGGCACCAGGGCTTTCCACACATTATCTCATGTGATCTTTACAACAGCCCCACGAGAGAGACGTCATTATCATTCCCATCCTTCAGATGTAAAGTGTGGGGCTGGGGTTTAGACCCAGGCATCTGATACGGATCCCATGTTCTTTGACACCTCTGCCTCTTGGCATTCCAGAGGCCTGATTCAGTGGTCTTCCTTCTCTCCCCAGCCATCTGGGTCTCCAGGGTTGCCTTCATTGCTCGGTTATTGAATCAACACAGAAGTAAGCTCCAAGGTCAATGTCAGCTGGCTTCTTCTGGCTTCACCCAGTACCAATTTCCCCATCCACGCCGGAAACAGGCTTTTCCACTTGTCCACTTAGCTGGAGATGGTGGTGTGTGGGTTTACAGTCCTTGGAGGGAAAGACACATTTCCGTCACTGGAAATGATGGATGTGAAAGATCTTTCAGGAGCACCTGCAGCTCAGGAACTGAGCTGGGTGATGAGCCCAGGTTCATCACTAAGGCATGAATAGGAACATCTTCACCTGTGAATACAGAATGTCCTTCTCAGATAATCCTGAAGATTACAGGTCTTCCATTGCAAGCTCACAGAAAGCAGTGCACAGATCAAATAATACCCCCAAGTGAGACTCAGTTTTTACCCAGAAATCGCCTGAATGCCTTCTATTTATGTTGATACATCCCAGTTGTGGGCATGTCCTCTTTTGCCCTCCCCCTCTCCCCCAACAGTTTCTTTGCAAAGTGAAGAGACTAGCTGATTCCACTGCTTCTTCCTTACACTGAGTGGAGAGAGGGTAATTTCGGTGCTCCCAATCCAGACCCCGGTGCGGTTGGAGTGCCCAGCATGCAGATTGGGAGGACCGACACTCCAGCAGGGCAGGTCTGGAAGAGGCTGATATTTATTGGGTCTGCTTGCGTTAATTTCCTTTGGCCTCTAATCCTGCTCTCTGGGAAGATTGCTGGGTAGCTGTGAGTGTTTGATAAATTCAGCCTAGCCTAGGACACACGAGTGGTTTTTCAGCAGGAGGTGGAATTGCCTTTTAAGAACTTCAGGGAGCAATTTCTTTGCCGTTATTTTTGTTGTTGTTGTTGCGGACAAAGGGATCAGTGTCGTGAAGTGTAGACAGGCTTTCCCCCTTCCAGCTCCTAGACTTCATGACTGCAAAATGGACTTGGTGGTGTTCTCCCAGGACCCCTGCCCCAACACCAGAGCCAGGGTTGGGCGAGTAAGGCACATATGGAGTGATGTTTACAGAGATGCTCACTCGGGGCTGGGCCAGTGCCTGAACCTTGGCCCCAGCTACCTCCCCCAGCTCCCCCTAGTTGCAGCTCTGCCTAACACGTTGTTGGCATTCCATGAGTACTTGTTGAATGAACAAATGAAGTCCTGCTCCACAGCTTCAGTGAGACTGTGCGTGCATGCTGAGTCACTTTAGTCATGTCCGACTCTGCAACTCCAGGGACCGTAACTCTTCAGGGTCCTCTATCCGTGGGATTCTCCAGGCAAGAACACTGGAGTGGGTTGCCATGCCCTCCTCCAGGGGATCTTCCTGACCCAGGGGTCGAACCCGCATCTCCTGCACTGCAGGTGGATTCCTTACTGTTGAGTCACCTAGGAAGTCCCTGAAATGAGACGGCTGCTGCTGCTGCTGCTGCTAAGTCACTTCAGTCGTGTCCGACTCTGTGACCCCATAGACGGCAGCCCACCAGGCTTCCCCGTCCCTGGGGTTCTCCAGGCAAGAACATTGGAGTGGGCTGCCATGCCCTCCTCCGGGGGATCTTCCTGACCCAGGGGTCCAACCTGTATTTCTTGCACTGCAGGTGGATTCTTTACCGTTGAGTCACCTGGGGAGTCCCTGAAATGAGACTAAAAGAGGTTAAATAATTTGCCCAAGATTTGGCACATGGCAGCTCCTGAGTTTGTGATTGGAACCTAGGCTTGACTCCAGGCCCATCTTGCTCTCCCACCACGGCCCCCTGCTCCTTCCTGTTCAGTTCAATTCAGTTCAGTTCAGTCGCTCAGCCGTGTCCAAGTCTTTGCACCCCATGAACTGCAGCATACCAGGCCTCCCTCTCAGACTCATGTCCATTGAGTCGGTGATGCCATCCAGCCATCTCATCCTCTGTCGTCCCCTTCTGCTCCTGCCCTCAATCTTTCCCAGCATTAGGGTCTTTTCAAATGAGTCAGCTCTTCGCATCAGGTGGCCAAAGTATTGGAGTTTCAGCTTCAACATCAGTCCTTCCAATGAACACCCAGGACTGATCTCTTTTAGGATGGACTGGTTGGACCTCCTTGCAGTCCAAGGGTCTCTCAAGAGTCTTCTCCAACACCACAGTTCAAGAGCCTGGCTTTCCTTAATTCCCCATTGTTTCTGGGTTGGGTTTTTGGAGGAGGTTGATGAGTTTGAATTTAGAGAGAATGAGAAGGAACCGAGTCTGTTGCTAGAAAACTGTCTTTCCTCACTTTTTCTCCTTCTCATCCCCCCAGGGGAAGCTGGCTGGTTTTCCCTTCATCCAGTCAATTGTCCAGAAGTGAATAGAGAAAAATGGCCCTGAACATGTAATAATGTAGCTCTGGGAGATCTCACGCCAAGCTAAACACATCCCATTAGCTGGAGAGGAGCTTTAAGAAGGCCATGGTGTGCCGGTCACCAGCTCCAGCAGCTTCATTGAATTTTTCTCCTTTTGTAAATGATCAGAGTCTTGGCCTTGGTCTCTGGGAATATTCCAGTTTGGTGGAGGCATGGATAGAAATGACGCTTAATGAGGAAATTAGTTCTGCCCACACTAGGGAGTCTGGAAGATAAGATGTCCTGATTTGACACCATCCAAAGGCTCTGAAAGTTGTTCCTGAAAACTTTGATGTGGCTTTGGGAAAACAAGTCAGGCTAAATTGCCTGATCACCTCAGAGACCTTTTTCCCCCACCCTTTTTAATTTGATGGGTCTATTTGAAGTCTGGCTATAGAACCTGTTTCTGAGGTTCTCTGAATTACTCCTCCCTTCAATATTCAATCAAGTCTTCAGGGATCTATTATATATATCAGGCACTGTGTGCACAGCTCTAGGGATAGGAGTAGAAGACCAATGTGATGCTCACCCTCATGGAGCACTTTTGATGAGGGAGATGATTGAATTCCTTACCTTGGCAATGGTAACAGACATGACTACCAAGGAGAGGGGCATGGTAACGGGGAGAACTCTAACAGGGAGCTCACATTTTGCCAGTGACATCAGGAAAATGTCCTTTAGGGCAGTTATGACCTAATTTCTCTCTGAAGGTGTAGGAGAAGTTAACTGGGGGCAGACAGAGGCAGCATCACATGCAAAGGCCCTGGGGTGGGCAGGAAAGTGTGTTACATTTGAATGGCTGAAGAAGGGCAGTGCAGGAGGAAGAGATCAAGAGCGAGTGTGAGGGCTGAATCCCATGGAGGCTTTGGAGGCTGTGTAAATTTCCTGAAAAGTGAAAGCGTTAGCCGCTCAGTCCTGTCCGACTCCTTGTGACCCCATGGACCATGGCCCGCCAGGCTCTTCTGCCCTTTGGATTCTCCAGGCAAGAAAACTGGAAGGGGTTGCCATTGCTTCCTCCAGGGGATCTTTCCCACCCAAGGATGAAACCTGGGTCTCCTGCATTGCAGGCAGATTCTTTACTGATCTGAGCCACCAGGGAAGCCCAAATTTCCTGGGGCTGCTATAACAGTTTACCCTAAACAATAGGAATTAATTCTCTCACAGTTCTGGAGGCCAGAAGTCAGAGCAGGGATGTAGCAGATCCCCCACCCCCTCCATAGGCTCCAGGGGAGGACCCTTCCTGGCCTCTTCCGGCTGCTGGTGGCTTCAGGCTTTCCTCGACTTGCAGCTGCATCACTCCAGTCTCTGTCTCCGTCTTCATACGGCCTTCTACTCTGTCTCCTCTTCAATCTGAAATCTCCCTCTCCCTTTCTCTTATAAGAACACTTGTCGTTGGATTTAGGGCCCTACTGGATAATCTGGGATTATTTCATCTCAAGATCCCTGGCGTAATTGCATCTACAGGAACCTTCATTTCTTTTAACAGGTTTTTATTCTGAGGTTGGGGAACAAAATACATATGCTTATCTCTTTATCATGAATGCATCTGAGCTTTGGGTCCCAAATGTACTTGTACAAAATGTACTTCCCCCGAAATAAGGCAACATTCACAAATCCCAGTGGATGTATCTTTTAGGGCAGGGGTAGGGGGAAAACCATTCAACTCACTGCAGAGGTGATGATAAAGAATTTGATATTTATTTTATGACTTTGGGAAGCCACTAAAGGCTTAGAAATCAAAGGCATGGCATGTCCAAATTTAAACTGTTAAAAAGTTTTCTCTTCTTTAATGCAATGAGAGGACTGGAAGGCATCGGATGCAGCCAAGACTTTTTTTCCTCCAGGAGAGAGATGCTGGGGCTTATGCTGGAGCAGTGGAGGGAACGATGTTGAAGAAGTGAATGGAAATAAACCAGAAGTTCCTTGTTATCATCTAGGATCATTTATTCAGCGTTGCCCTGCACGGTGGCACGGGTGTTGAGAATTGTTAAGAGGACGTTTCAGCAGTTTCAACGAGCTGTTCCCTCTCATCTGAGAGATGCCGACATTTGCTCTCACACAGACAATTCCCCTCATTATGTGGCTTTCTTGTGAATAAATGTTTTCTTCTGGGCAGTTAATAGCATCCTCACCTAGTTAAGTACACACAGTGGCAGGAAGCCAATTAAAGCCTGGGAAGGCTTTATATATCTCCATATAGCTCCAAGGCATCAGTGCAGCATCATTATTTTCCAGTAACTTAAAAAAAAAAAACCACACACAAAAAAACAAAACAACCGGACCAGTCCTGTGCAGCAGAAATAAATAAGAAAAGGCAATTTCGTGGTTACTGTTGCTTGCATTTCATTTGCATTTCTTGACGGATCTTGCTCTGCCGTGATGCTAGTTCAAATCATGGCTGGGGAGACAGAGTGGTATGTGGTGAGCTTAGGAGGTGAGTGGAGGGGGCAAGGAAGGTGGTTCTGCCCGGGGGCTCTGGGATCTGGTGTCCTGCCATCAAATCCTGCCTCCACCACCCCATAGCTGTGTGTCCTTGGGTGAGTCACTTAGCCACCCTGTTTCCATCTGTAAAAGGGGATAATCCTGATGCCGACTTGATTGGGCTGCTGTGAGAATTAAATGAGAGACTGCACTGACAATAGTCCGCCAAAAGGTAGTGCTGATCATCACAGACGTTTTACGTAAACGCTACAAGAGGGATTTGTTCACAGGCATGTGTAGAGTGCCTAGCACATGCCAGGCACTCTCTTAGGTGCCAGGCTACAAGCAGAACAGAATCTTGAAGGCCCTGTGCTCAGTGGCCTGGTGGGGGAGACAGATGTAGGTACATAAACCAGTAAGTATGCACAGTGTCCAGTGATGACTACTGCCACGAAGAAGCTGAGAACCAAGGGAAGGGAACAGGGTGTGTGGGAGAGGAGGCTGCCATTTTATTTGTTTATTTATTTTCTAGATTAGTTTTTTTGGAGTATAGTTTCTTTACTAAGTTGTGTTGGTGTCTGCTGCAGAGCAAAGTGAATCAGCTATACGTATAAAAGGACCCTGATGCTGGGAAATATTGAAGGCCGGAGAAGGGGATGACAGAGGACGAGATGGTTGGATGGCATCACTGACTCAATGGACGTGAATCTGAGCAAGCTCTGGGAGATAGTGACAGACAGGGAAACGTGACGTGATGCAGTCCATGGGGCTGCAAAGAGTCAGCTCAGGACATGACTGAACAACACCAACAGATACATATACCCCCTCTTTTTGAATTTCTTCCCCACTCAGGTCACCACAGAGCACTGAGTAGAGTTCTGAGCTGTACAGCAGCTTCTCATTAGCTGTCTATTTTATGCATGGTATCAATAGTGTATATGTGTCAATCCCATCTTCCAGTAAAGGGGATGGCTACCATTTCGATAAGGTGGGTGAGATGGCCTTACTAATGAGAGCACGATGGAACACAGAGCTGAATGAAATGATGAAACAAGCTGTATGAACTTCCGTAGAAAGAGTATTTCAGTTTAAGACAACAGTGTGTGCAAAGGTCCTGGGGCAGCCAGTAAGACTCCATGGCCCCAGTCAGGAGACAGGCAGAAAATCAGTAACTGAGAGGTAATAGAACATCAGGTGGTGCTAGGGGAAATGAGGTGGGTGAGGGGCAGAATGCAGCTTGGGAGACTGCTGGAAGCCTTTTGAGGGGGAGCACTCAGGGAAGGTCTGTTTGAGGATCTTGATATCAGAGTGGTGTATGATGTGCTGGAGAGCATCTTTGGGAGCGGCTCTGCAGCATCCTTTTTGCTCCCCCATGTTGAAGGGGCTTATGACCTTAGATAGAGGGAAGTGATGGGGCTGCTCTTAGCTGTGGGCTACTGCCCCAAAGGTCCCAGCGGGTACCACTCTGAAGTGGGCGTGGAGCTGTCAATCCAGGTGTGCCTGACCCCTCACAGCAGAGCCACGAGCAAAGCTAAGAAGGGATAACAGATAGCGGTGATTAAAACACATTCTCTGGGAGTACACACAAGAAGCCCTTACCAAGTGAGGACCTCTCAGGAGCTTGACTGAGAATGAAAGAAACAAACAGAGAGAGTGTATTCATTTCATAATAGCCAAGCACTGTAAACAGGATGGCGTACATGACAGAAGTTTACTGTCTCACAGATCTGCAGGCTGGAAGTCCAAAACCAAAGTGTTGGCAAGGTTGGTTCTTTCTGGAGGAAGAGCCTGTTCTAGCCTCTCCTCTGGCCTCTGGCAGTTTCCCGGAAGACTTTGGTCTGTAGGAGCATCACTCTGACCTCTGCCTTCATCTTCCCATGGTGTTCTCCATGTCTCCTCACTTGTCTGTGCCCAACTTTCCCCCTTTAGTAAGGACAAGTCATGTTGGCTCAGGGTCCCACCCTACTCCAGTGTGCATACGTGCATGCTAAGTTGCTTCAGTCATGTCACCACCCTGAGAGCAATTCTGTGTGACCTCATGGACTGTAGCCTGCCAAGCTCCTCTGTCCATGGGATTCTCCAGGCAAGAATACTGGAGTAGATTGCCATGCCCTTCTCCAGACTCTAGTATGGCCTGGTCTAGATTTAACTGATTACATTTACAACAATGCTAGTTCCCAGTAAAATCACAATCTGAGTTACTGGAGGTTAGAAAATCAACATAGTTTGGGGGCAGAGCCCACTTCAACTCAGAGAGATCTGAATTATAACAAAGGGATCTGAAACGTTTTTATTGAAGGAAATGACAGCCCACTCCAGTATTCTTGCCTGGAGAATCCCAGGGACAGAGGAGCCTAGTGGGCTTCCATCTATGGGGTCACACAGAGTCAGACATGACTGAAGTGACTTAGCAGCAGCAGCAACGTGTATATAGAACAATGCATGTTAGTATGTGTATAGCTCTTGGATTTTCATCAAATAAGCTCACCTCTGTGATCAGCTCCCAGACCAAGAATCTGAACACTACTAGCTCTCCAGAAGTCTTCCAGAGAGGCATTTCATTTTTCATTATGTACCTTCTAATGCTGACTTTGATGTTTTAAAATGGTGTGGGTTTGCTTTACAATAAAATCAAGTTGAATTTAGAAATAAAGAACTCAAGCCTGTGGGCCTCCAAGGAGCGGGAGGGCACATGGGTCCCTCCACCATGGCGCAAGGAGAGCAGCTTAGCGCGTTGTCTGTGCTCATGCTTTTCAGTGGAGCTTCCCAACCAGTGTCCTGTAAAATGGCTTAAAGGTGCATCAAAGCATTGACCAGCTCAGTCTCTTGGGTGCCTGGGGCAGCTGGACCCCGTCATCTGTGTCACTTTCTGCATAAACCATGGGGTGAACACAATTCAGGAGCCCAGCTTGACACATGTCATCTCAGGAAACCCTACCTGAAACCTCAGGAGGCAGACGCTACTGTTAGTCCCATTTTACAGGTATGGAGGCTGAAGCTCTTGGAGGTGACTTCCCAAGTCCAGTTTCTCAGGTGTTTTCTTAACATCAACCAGATCTGGCAAGGGGAGGCCATGGATGTCCTTGGATGTCTGGAATCGCTCATTAATTTCCACAGTAGCTACTCTTAGGGAAGGTTGGAGTGAGAAGGGTCCTTTGGGGAATGGTGCTCTCTAAGCCAACCCAGTCCCTTAATGAGAGAGGTTAAGCACCTGAATCAGCCCAGGTGCTCCACTGCAGAACTGGCACCTGAATCCCATTCCACCCCCTGAGCCCACACAGAGAATGGCTCCATGATACCGCCTCTGGCAATGCATGGACGCAGGACATCCTTCCTACAAGAGAAATCCAAGGTGTAAGAGAAACAAGTTCCAAGCTGGTCTGACTCCAGATCCACATTCTTCTTGGCATCTAGTGCTCTGGCTGCTTAGATTATTACCATGACCCTTTCTGAAAGCTTGTGCAAGCTGTGCTCCTGAAAAAACCACTCTCCTTTAGGGTTCACTGTCCACTGGTTTCCTTATGATCTAGATAATGTGTTGATCATGGGTGGAGCAGGACCCCAAGGACACCCAAGCTGGGGCTCAGCAGCCCCCTCAGGGTGGCAGGTGGCACTGGATGTACTTGAGCAGGTCTGGGTTTTATGGCTCCTTTGCCAGTGTTCATAAACTTGGCATTTGCTTTTGGTGCTTGGGAAGCCCCGACTCTCTAATGAAACTGGGTCTGAGCAGGTGGAGAGCACATAGCTAGATGAAGTGTATGGAAAAGGCGGGGACCCAATCGGAGCTGGCTGATGGGTCTCTCATTGTGGTGGCTGTGTACTTTCGTTCCCACAGTTTAACTTCCTTTGCCTAGAAACTCACACCCTGGTTCTGCCACGGGTCTCGGTGGTCCTCTGTTTGCTCTACTTAAAGAAAAGCAGTTTCCTCTCCAAGCATCTCTCTTTCTCTCTCTTCCCCCGCAGGACTCTCCTCCCCAAACAACATCACTGGATGGGTTATCCACTTGCTAACACAGTTTTAAAATTGTGATAAAAGATGTGTGTGCTTAGTCACTCGGTCGTGTCCGACTCTTTGCGACCCCATGGACTGTAGCCCACCAGGCTGCTTTGTCCATGGGGGTTCTCCAGGCAAGAATACTGGAGTGGGGTTCCTATGCCCTCCTCCAGAGGATCTTCCCAACCCAGGGATCAAACCCAGATCTCCTGCATTGCAGGTGGATTCTTTACCATCTGAGTCACCAGGGAAGCCTACAAATACTGGAGTGGGTAGCCTGTCTCTTCTCCAGGGGCTCTTTCCAACCCAGGGATCATACTGGGGACTCCTGCATTTCAGGACGATTCTTTACCAGTTGAGCTATTACAATATCAGACATTCACTTTAACCATCTTTAGGTGTATGGTTCAGTGGCATGAATTGAACATTGTTCTGTAGCCACGACTACCATCCATCTCTAGAACTTTCCCCATCTTCCCAAACTGAAATTTTGTTTCCATTAAACATTCCCTTCCCCCAGCCCCTGAAAACTCCCATTCTACTTCCCATCTCTATGACTTTGACTATTCTGAGTACCTCATATAGGAGGAATCATACAACATTTATCCTTTATTGATTGGCTTATTTCACTGAATGGCATCAGGGGTTCATCCTTATTGTAGCATGTGTCAAAATTTTCTTCCTTTTAAAGGTTGAATCATATTCCATTGTATGGATAGGCTACATTATGTCTATCCGTTCTTCTGTTGATGGACACTTGGGATGCCTCTGCCTTTTGGCTATTGTGAATAATGCTGCTATGAATATGGGTAAACCAAGATCTGTTTGAGATTTTGTGTTCCATTTTGGAGGGATTATATACCTAGAAGTGGAGTTTGGGGTTGTATACCTAGAAGTCTTATGGTAATTCTGTTCACATTTTTGAGGAACAGCCATATTGTTTTCCTCAACAACTGTACCATTTTCCATCCCCACCAGCAATGTGCTAGGGTTCCAGTTTCTGAATATCCTCAATGCATTTGTAGGTCCTTTGGTTAACTCTCTTACGTCTTGCCCAGAAAAAGTTCAAGGGCTGAATGATGACCCTTCAGCCATTTTAGACCAAGGAATATGGAATTGAGGAAAGGAATCTGTTTGAGTAGCAAGAGCAGAGTGGTTTAGCCCCAGGGTGGACTCAGAGAGAGGGTAGTTCTTAAAGCCTGAGTTCGGTGCTCACAGGACAGATGACTTGAATAAATGACGCTCCCTTCTAAGTCTTAGGTGTCCCAACTAATCAGTGGGATAACAGCAGGGCCTGCCTTCTAGGTTTGGGAGGGTTCCATGAGACTGTGCATAGAAAGCATCTAGCATAGAGACTCGGCAGGAGAAAAGCATTCTGGGAGTATCCCTAGTATGGATAGAAGGCATCCCTTCACTCAGGAGTTATCAACCGCCTACTAATGCTCGGCCTTGTAATTCACAGAGACATCTACTATCTGTCGTGCTTGTTGCTTCTCAAGGCGTGGGCTTCGAGATGCAGAGGTCTTTAGAAATAGTCACATCTTCAGTGACCTAGTAGAAATGAAGAGGAAGTCTAGATTTTGAAAAATGAGCTTCTTCCTCCAGTTCAGGAATGTTCTAGAATGTCAGTCCCATCCTCGGGCTTCCATCAGGCGTGGATTGGGAATCATTTATTGCCTGCAGGTGGTTCACTTTATGTTGGTTCTTACTCTACAGCATCTCCTAGATTCTTCTTTAAATAAGACCGACAGAGAGAGGGTAATTCTTGAAGTCTGAGTTCACTGCTCACAGGACAGATGACTTGAATAAAAGAACACTATGTGGTCCCCTTTGTTTTTATTGATTTTCTGTGTATAGCTTCTTGTGGGAGTCCATCTTGTCTCCTCAACTAGATTATCAGCAACTTGAGGGCAGGTGCCTCTTCATATACCCTGCCCTATCGCTTGGTAAATATTTGTTCAGAGATTGAATGGATGTTCTGACTGGATACCGCCTCGGTTTCCTTATCTGTAAAATGAAGACGGTAGGACTAGTACTCACCAAGGAGTATTTGGAAGAATTAAATTGACTTTATTAATTTACACAGGAAGCCTGGAAAACCGGAAGTCCTAAGTGTTATTTCATAGAGATGACAGTTTGTTTGCAGTGTACTACGGAGCTCTAGGGACTGCTGATGGTTAATATGATAGTTTGGGGAAACGTGAAATATTTACCAAGCATCTGTTAAGCGTCAGGCACATGCAAAGCTCTTTACACGAGTCACCCCATTCAATCCTCATGCCAGCCCTGGAGGGAGGCACCAGATCCATCTTACAGTGGAGATGAGGACATGCAGGCCCGGGGCCCTTGGAGTGACAGCTAGGATATAGCAGAGCCGCCATCTGGCTGCCTCCAGCATCAGGTGACATGCTCATCTTCCCCTTTCCTTTCTCTAGTCTGATTCATCTTCTTCTCCCTATTGTTTCGTATCCCACCACACTAAGTATCTCATTTGTGCAACAAATATATTCCCTTGAAGCAAGACAAGAAGTATGTGGGTGATGTCGAGCTCTCTCTCACCTGCCCGAGGCTGGGACCCGCAGTTGTTCTCCAGACTTTATGACACAGCTGAAAGAGCCCCTGAGTGCAGGCTGAGAAATAGTAAATGGTATCCCTGCTCCCTGAAATTTTCAGGACTGAGTGCAATTCAGCAGAAGCCACACGGCCCTCATGCTTGTTTGCCTGTGGTCCTTTCTCAGGGGAAAGATTCTTTGCATCTCACGGGCACCACCAAGCCCCACATTGCCCATCAGTGTAATCAGAATCAACTCCACCCTCTGCCCTCACCACACGCCTCTAAACCTCTTCCTTCGCCAGAGCTGTGGGAACCTTCAAGAGTAACTCTGTCCCCACACCTGTCCTGTTTCTATTTGCTCCTGGGCAGGTGTGTGTGCTCAGTCGTGTCCAAGTCTTTGCCACGCATGGACCATAGCCCACCAGGCTCCTCTGTCCATGGAATTTTTCAGGCAAGAATACTGAAGTGGGTCACCATTTCCTCCAGGGGATCTTCCCGACCCAGGGATCAAACCTGAGTCTCCTGCATTGGCAGGCGGATTCTTTACCATTAGTGCCCCCTGGGAAGCCCCAGGGAAGTGATCTCAAGGGGTAGATAAAACAGGAGCTTAGGAGCTATGTCAACCCAGGTTTGGGTTTGAGTCCCTGCTTTCCCATTCCCAGCTGTATGATTTCAAGCAAGTGAAAAAACTTCTTTGAGCCTCAGTTGTCTCCTCTGCTCTGAGATGGGGCAGAGGGCTGAGTTCTCCCAGGAATAAGCATCTTAGATGGAGTTAAGCACAGTGGATGTTTATGATGGAGTGCTGTGGGGATCCACCCCTATGGAAGGGAGAGGGCATATGTAGGAACAGACAGGGGGATGTCAAGTGGTAATGGAGGTCAAGTGAGACAGTCTCAGCCCAGAGACTCCACTGGAGCTCGGGAGCCAAAATGTCCAAGCAGAGTTGACTTGCAATGGGTCCACATGGCCAGGCCTTTATATTCCTACGTTTTTGGGTCATTGGATGAGGGCTTTCCCCAAGAGGTATGATCTTGGGTGAGCCAGTCCCTGAAGGGCAGCTGGGGCAACAGGTTCTTCCTGAAGGCACATCTGGGTGGCACCTCACAGCATCTAACACTCAGGGTGCACAGCACTCTTGGCTTCATGGATCTGTAATGAAGATTTAGTTTTGAAAGATGTGTATAAAATGGTATAGCGCTTGGACCATTGTACATGCTCTATAAATGAGAGTTACTAATATTGTTCATAGTGGATCCAGCCTCAATCCCCCATCTTCCGTAAACCTTTCACTAATTTCTAGAGTTGGAATGAATCCCTCCCACCCCCACCCCCACTCACTTCTGGAGCAGCTAGATGGTTATGTAGTTCCTGCTGAATTCAGAGGTTTCGGCAAGCAGGCCTGTAGCTTACTATCACATTCCAAGTACCTGCACATAGTAGACCCTTAGCCAGTGCTTGTCGAGTGAGGGCATCTCCAAGAGCCTTTTCTGTGACTGTGTTATCCAGCAGGCAAGGAAGCTGAGGCCCAGAGAGACCAATGGATGTGGCCCATCACAGAGCCAGTGGTGACAAAACCTCCAGGTCTCCTGACGTCCATGTCTCCACTTTTGCAATCACCCAATGTCCCCATTTCTTTGGATGCCACCCTTTTTTAAAAAGTATTTTTTAAAGTGGAAATAAAGTCACTTTTGCAACATCAAAATTCAGAAAACATGAAACAAACTCTTTTGAAGCGAACAGTGCAGTGGCATCTGGTAACTTCATCGTGTGCAGCCACCATCTGTGTCTAGTTCCTAAACATTGTCATCACCCCAGAAGGGAAGCTCATACCCATTAAGTAGTCACTCCCTGTGCCCCCTCCCTTTAGCCCCTGGCAGCCACTACCCTGCTTTCTGTCTGTATGGGTTTGCTGCTCTTAACATTGCACGTAAGTGGAATCGTACGATACGTGACCATCGGTGTCTGGCTTCTTTTACTTAGCGTCATGTTTTCCAGGTTCATCCATGTTATAAATCTTCCTTCCTTTTCACAGGTGAATAATAATCCACAGCATAGATGTGCCACCACTTGTTTAACCTTCCGTCCTTTGATGGGCATTTGGTCATTTTCACCTTCCGAGTAATGCTGCTATGAACATACATATACATGTATTGGTCTGAGTTGTTGTTTAGTCAGCAAGTCATGTCCCACTCTTTTGCAGCCCCATGGACTGTAGCCCATCAGGTTCCTCTATCCATAGGATTCCCCAGGCAAGAATACTGGAGTGAGTTGCCATTTCCTTCTCCAAGGGATCTTCCCAACCCAGGGATCAAACCCATGTCTCCTACATTGGCAGGCAGATTCTTTACCACTAAACCACCAGGACAGCCCAAATTTGCCTGAGTACCTATCCCTCTTTTCAATTCATTTGGAGATAAATCTAGGAGTAGGGTTGCTGGGTCCTGTGGTCACATCATGTTTAAACTTTCTGAGGAGCCACCAAACTTTCCCATGGCAGCTTTGCCATTTTCCATTCCCACTAGGAATGGGCAAAGGTTCCATATTCACATCCTTGGCAACACTTGATATTTTCCTTTTTAAAGATTTTAGCCACCCCAGGGTGTGTGGAGTGGTATCTCATTGTGGTTTTAACTTGCATTTGACTAATGACCAGTGTTGGGCATCCTTTCATGTTTTGGTTGGCCACCATTTGTAGGTCTCCTTTGGAGAAATAGCTATTCAAGTCTTTTGTCCATTTAATAATTGGATTGTTTGTCTCTTTGTTCCATACTCTCTTTGAATCTACATTTGTCATTTCTCCTTCTCTTGAGCCCCCACCAACTGTAGCAGTAGCACCTTTCAGAGGTAAAGGAGTGCAGACTTGTAGGCAGCAGGGTCTGGGTGGAGTACTACCTCTGTGGGCCCTTGGGCAAGCAGCTTCCATTCTCTGTGCCTCACTTTCTACATCTATAAAATGGGGACATGGTCCTCTATTTCTTACATGAGCTCTAAAGATTGGAAGTAATGTAGGGGAAATGCTTATTCCAGTGCCCAGCATGGAGAGGCCCCCTGAGAAATGATAACCCTAATTAGCTTGAATATTATTCCTGCTCCTTGACTGAATTTGCAGCTCATGGCTGGGCTCATGACATATACTCTCTTTCTGGATGCTTCTGCATCCACTAGCGATCTGGGGTGGATGCTGCAAATAGTGATGGGGACAGCTTAGGGATTCTGTACCAAAGCCAACAGGGGCAGGAGGGAGCCTTTTGCAACATCTTGATGGCTGTGTTTACACTCAGCATGGCCTTTGATGGGCAGCCGTCTGTCTGTCAATCTGCCAAACCTCTCCGATACATAATTCATCTTGATGCTGCAGTCACACTGAAGGCAGCAGAACCCAAAGGGCAGGCAGGTTTGCATATTTAAGAGGAAGAAGGGAGCCTCTTACTTAGTAGCTTCCCAGGTGCCTGTGGCATAAGGTGAGGGCCAGTGACTCAGTGTCCACTGCAGCTATCTTTCTCTGTAGCAGTGAGACTCCAGGTTGTATCATTTCCTCAAGACTTAAAGATTATACTTGACATTGCTCCCTCCAGTCTGCCAGTCGAGACACCAATTGCCCTTGATTCCCAGGCACTGCGGAACAAAGTGTCCAAAAGCACAGCAGTTTTCTCACTGCTTTAAAAATCCTCTTGCAAAGCCTCCCATCTCTCCTCCCACCCTCTCAAAAAACATAGCCCCGATACTTTTGAAAGTCACCTTTGCAATGTTGTCACTCCATATTGGTCCCCCCTTAAAGCCCTGTTCCTGTTTTTGAGAAGGGATTTGCAGATTTTCCTCCAAATCAGAATCTGTTTGCCTGTGGTTGGAAAACACTGCCTGGCATTTAGAGATGTGGTTTCCGTGGAGATGGAAACATCTGCTGGCAGATCTGGGGACCTGCATGACCGCAGACCAGCTTTTGTGCCTGGCAGTAACTGGGGGCCTGGTCTCTAGATGTGGAGCAAAAGCCAGAGTCCTGTTTCTTTTTCTAAAGCAGCCCAGTGCCACAGAGCGAGACCCCTTTGATGTGGTATTGTGAGAACAAGAATTGATTTTTTTTTAAAGATCACTGCCATTTAATTAACCTATATGCTGGCAGCAATTAGTTTAAGACACCTGAGTAACACACAACCAGGTTCCCTTTATATCTGCTTGTGTCAAGGGCTTAGGGTAATAGTTGACTTGTTAGTTTCCTAGATTCATAGAGAGAAGCCAGATTTTATTCATTCTTCTAACAGTTATTTCTTGAGCTCCTACTGTGCACCAGGGTCTTCTCTAGATACTGCCATGTCCCTGCCCTCACTGAGTTGGTATTCTAGATTAGACCATGGTCCATGGACCAACTCTGCCCACTGCCTGGTGTTGTAAATAAAGTTTTATTGGAACACAGTTTTCCTTCTGTCCTTCCCCTCTCTCCCTTCCTCCTTTGCCTTATTTCTTTTCCTCTCTTCCTTCCTCCCTTCACTCTTCCCTCTCTCTCCTTTCTCCTAATTTCCTTCTTCTTCCCTTCCATCTCCCCTTCCTTCCAAATTACACACGTTACACTCATGGTAAGCATTTTCGCTTACCTTTCACACATAGTCAAATGTGGGAGTTTCTCCAGCTCTCTTACTCCCACCGCCCTTCTATTGTGACCTTAAATACATCATAGGAATATATAATAAATATATTCAAACATTGCACAAATGCATCTATACATATTTTTATATATTTATATTTGTAGAGATGAGATCACACTAAATGTGTTGCTGGGCAGTTAGATTTCTTCATAAATCACTGTCTGGTGGCGTTTTCCCCATCTGCTCATGGAGAACAAGAGTTGGTAAACCAGGGCCCCAGGTCAAATCTGGTCCACTGCTTGTTTTTGTTAAAAAAAAAAAGAATTAGGACACAGCCTCACCCATGTGTTTATGTGTTGCCCAGGACAGCTTTTGTGCTTCATTGGCAGAGTTGAGGAGCTGTGATGGATACCCCCTGGCCTGCAAAGTCTATAGAATTTGCTACCTAGCCCTTTATAGAAAAATTTGGTTGATCCTGGCTATAGAACTACCTTATCCTTTTCATGACTGCATAGTAGTCTAAAGTGTAGATGTATTGTATTTTATTAAAGTAAAGTGAAGTGAAAGTCACTCAGTCGTGTCCAACTCTTTGAGGTGCCATGGACTATACAGCCCATGGAATTCTCCAGGCCAGAATACTAGAGTGGGTAGCCTTTCCCTTCTCCAGGGGATCTTCCCAACCCAGGGATCAAACCCAGGTCTCCCGCATTGCAGCCAGATTCTTTACCAGCTGAGCCACCAGGGAAGCCCTCTGCTTTAGTCTTTGTATGTACTCTAGGGGGACCCACTAACTCAGGCTCTCTCTGTGATGCCTCCAGTTTGACATAAATATTGTGGACTTTTCTGATGGGGAGGGTGGTGAAGCCTTAGCTTTCAAGCTTGCACCAGAGATGGGCAGTGTGACTTCTGCAGCTGTGTCCCCATGGCTGTCTTGGGGGTGTGTTTCGGTGATAGCTTTCATCTCTTCTGGCATACTCTTGCCCTGGTCTGGCCTAAACTCTCAGACCTTGAGGTCTGGTCCTTGGAGAACCTGAGCAGATGCTGGCAAGGTGAGTGGTCCTTCATTTCAGAGTGTCAGCCTGTGCCACACCTGCTGGTAGCAGTATAGACCATTGGTGTTGAATTGGCAGACAGGGCAGCGGTTCTCGGGAGTGTGGAAGTGGTTTTGGAAAGCCTGTTAAAATGCAGATGTCTGGGCCCCATCCCGAAGGATTTGAGAAACTCTGGAGTTGAGCATATACTGCCCAACACAATGAAAAAGGGAACCATAGACATTCTTGAAAAAGAAACTCAGTTTCATTGGCTCCCTCAAGGGTGCATTAGGGGTCTTGGGTTGCAAATGACGGAAGCCAGTTCTAGCTGGCTTACACAGAGAATGGACCTACTTGGAAGATTCTGGGATAACTCTCAGGATTTACTGGAAAGCTTGGAAAGGAGCAGGATCTAGGGCATCCCAGAGGCTCTCATAGCAGGAATGACTTGAAAGGGTTTGGGGGAGCTGCCATAGATCAGCTGAGCTTCAAAGTGTTTTTTTCCATTGTGTCACACCATTCAAGATTTACATTCCCTGGAGAGATTCTGACGGGTCTGACTTGGCGCCTGGTGATTTGGGGTGGGCAATGTCTGTTCCCTGGTGGACACCTCCAACAAGATTGTGCACAGAGGAGAGAGAATTCCCCCAAACAGTGGGGGGGGGTGGGTGGGTGGTCACAATCAAATGTCTACTGCAAAGCAGCCAGACAAGCCACTGGCTAAGAATTTTAAATACTTGAGATGTGCTGAGCAGAGAGAAATACATGGGCAAGTGCATTAAGTTACAATCCCTGGTGGACCTGCCTTCTGTATTATTTGATTCCCAGTGAATACATTTTGTATCATAACAAGTCACTGTTGGATGCAAAAGTTGAAATCAGGTGGAAGGCCTTGGTTTGAAAAGCAAAACAAAACACTGATTTCAGGCAAGTGTTCAAACTCACACGGAAAAAGGGTTTCAGACCTTCTTGGAGTCGCCGTAAGACAGTCCTGACTTATCGGAAATTCCGCACTGCTGGGATCATAGCGCCGAGGTTTCACCGCGCTCATGCTGACTCACTTGCCCCCAGAGAAGCGAGGGGTAGACAAGGGGTCTAGAGAGGTTATCCCACAGTATAAATAAGAAGGCTTGAAGCCTTGCGGTTTCTGACCCGCCGAAGGTCACGGTGTAAGTCTGGAGGAAAGAGGGCAGAATCACAGAATCGTCACAGTGAGGATGGATGAGCTTTTAAGGATGATCTGCTCTAAGCCCTCATTTTACGAGTGGAGTGGCTGAACACCCGCTGGGGTTAAGTGGCTGGCCCGATTGCCCAGCCAGCCCTGGTGCTGTCTGAATCCTGCCCAAGCCCTCAGGGCTGTCAGAGGCTGCTATCTGTCTCACCGGCTCTGATGAACGCCTTTCCTGTGGCTCTCGGAGAACCACCAGATTGAAATATGTGCTTTTTAGGCTTATCTGTAAAGGTTCACTCCCAATTAATTTTTCCCAGGGTAAAGGAAGCTTCTTTGAAGAGCTTTATAGGTGGCACACACACAAAAATCATGGTTTCCTTGAAGAAACATTTCCTGCCAACCTCTAGCTTTGCAGAGAGAAGGCTCTCCGCTGGCCCACCACCTGGCAGACAATTGTCAATTCTGCCTTTGCTTAGGATGCTGACCCTCAGTCAGTGCTTTCATTGGGGGATAAAGGGGCATTAAGAATGCACGTGACAGCTTGCCTCTGTGCCCCAAGCAAATTCAGTCTCGAGGAGGCTGCGATATATTTTAGGACCAAGGGCACCGAGGTCAGACAGAACCAGTTTCAAGTCCTGGCTTCTGTTCCTCACGTGCAGTGTGACCCTGGGGGAGTGGCTCAGGCTTTCTGATCCTCTGTGTCTTCACCTGGAGATGACGATCCCTGTTTTAAAGATTAAAACGACCGAACACCTATACAGTGCTTAGCACAAGACTAGGCTCATCATTAGGGCTTAATGGATTGTGCCGAGATACCTGGACTGGGAAGGGACAGAGACAGCTTGGCAGATCCCTGCTTTGACAGGAAGGGAAACCAGCCTCCAGGGCCGCAGTGACCTGCTAAGTAATGACGGAGCCAGGTCAGCAGCTCAGCCTCCTGCTTCCATACCCAGAGATCTCATCAGCACAGCACGGGACCCCCTCAGGGTCACCCTGGACAGGCTGGGTGGGTGTCCCTAACGGTGGTAGTGGTGCTGCCGAGTTTCCCCTCCCCAGCCTCTTCTCTCTCTGTTTCCTTTTGTTGCTGTCCAGTTGCTCAGTCACGTCCAGCTCTTTGTGACCCCAGGAACTGCAGCACGCCAGGCTTCCCTGTCCTTCACTATCTCCCTGAGTTTGCTCAAACTCATGTCCATTGAGTCAATGATGCCATTCCAATTGTCTCATCCTCTGTCGCCCCCTTCTCCTCCTGCCCTCAATCTTTCCCAGCATCAAGGTCTTTTCCAATGAGTCAGCTCTTCAGGTTACCAAAGTATTGGAGATTCAGCGTCAATTCTCCCAGTGAATTATTCAAGGTCGATTTCTTTTAGAATTGATTGGTTTGATTGCCTTGCTGTCCAAGGGACTCTCAAAAGTTTTCTCCAGCATCACAGTCTCCTTTAGGGTTTCTGATTTTAGGGGATGTTTAGTTAAATGATTCTCTGCCCAGGAGGAGGCCAAGAGAAGCGGGAAGAAGCCAATACCGGCTGTCACTTATGGGGCTGATGAAAGCCTGTCCACATCCTACTGTCCCCAGGGAGACAGCAAGAGCAGACCTCTGTACCAATTCATCTTGGAAACTGTCATTTCTTCAGGCCAGGGGAGGGGGAGGGAAACCTAAAAGAAAACATCCAGCCACATGCCCGTGAAATCTCTGTCCAAAATCAGTCATCCTTTCTAATAATGAGGGCTGTCATGAGACTTGGTTCATTCGGAAATGACGGCCTGTGTAAATATTTGGTCTGTAACTGATTTATGGGTTGGGGAACAAAAATATAAGATTAGTTCCTAATCACAGAGATGCAGGAAAATCAGCGGGCCTGGATGCCGGCACAGATCAGGCCTGGAAGGCAGAATTGAGGGTGGCTGTCTGGGTGAGCTCAGATGGGGTGGGGGAGGTTGGAGAGGGAGCTGGAGAGGGGCCTCCGGGTCATCCCATGGGTCAGAAGTGGCATTATCCGTGTCCAGGTCAAGAACTGGTTGAAACCACAAGATGCCTGGCTTGCAAGTGTAAGATTGATTGTCCCCAGCCAACCCCCGTATCACCAACCTAGACAACTCTAGAACTGCCCAAGCACTGCTGTAAGATGGGAATATGTGTGGTCAGCTCTTATGGTGGGATTGATAAAGCGATTAGGAATTGGCTTTGAAGTCAGTGAAATCTGTGATCATGCTCCTAGCCTTTATCGAGCTGTGACCTGGGTATGTTAAGTGTGGAGAAACCCAGTTACCTTCACTGCAAAACAGGGGCCATGATTGTTCCTACTCCAATGAGATAATATGTCCAGAACACAGCATCTGACCCCTTACCTCTCAGCCAGGCCAGTCTTAATGCTGACATTAGCAGTCCCAGGAATACTGGAATTCAAACCCCAGGGCCCTCCCCAGGTGGCTGATACGGGCACATACGTGTCCTACAGGTTAACCAGCCCTACAGCCACTCCATATAGAAAATGTCTCCTACCAGAAATAAATGTATAGGGTGGGTGCCAGCCTGGCACCACCCACCTATGGCATTGAGGCAAAGTGGGTACACTTGAGGGTCCCCCATCTCACTCCCTGCCAGGAGGAGCCCCCGAGCATTCAAGTGATGGTACAGTGGGCACACTTGGACCTTCAGACATTCATTTCATTAACTGAGCTGTTATTATGTGTCAGACTCCATACTGGGCCCTGGGGATCCACACAGAACAAGTCACACACGATCCCTGCCCTCGTGGTGCTTCCAAGTGGATGGGAGAGGTCCATGTTAATCAAATAATTAGAAAAACAGATGTGTATTCCAGAATGGAGCTAGAGCTTGAAAGCATGTCCAGGTGCTATGACAAGACCCTGGACAGGCGGGGTCAGGATGAGGGAAGGAAAGACACCAAACAAAATCCAGCAGGCAGGGGTGGCAAGCTCATGGGGTGAGCCAGGTGATGGGAAATGGGAGTCGGGATGAAACAAACCAGAGGAGTTTTCCTGCTTTCAGGTGAGTCCAGACCCTACTAGGACAGGGGTTGGCAAGCTGCAGCTCACATCCAGCCCAGCACCTACTTTTGAGGGTACTTTATTGGAATACACCCCGTCCGTTCATCACTTGTCACCTGGGACTGACTGAGCTTGTGCTACAAGGGCAGAGCTGAGTAGCTGTGACCGAGAGCTTAGGGCTTGCAAAGCCAAAGATGCTTACTTTCTGGCTGTTTATAGGAAGTTTGTTGACCTCTGCACTGGAACATCTTTCCTTTCCTTTCCTGATCATTTTTTTTGTCTCCTGTACTATTTGTGCTTGGGAAATCCCATGGACAGAGGGGCCTCTGGCGGGCCACAGTCCATGGGGTCACAAAAGAGTCAGACATGACTTAGCAACTAAACAACAACTCACCTTGGATCAGAAGTGTATCTTAGTGGATGAGAGGAGAATGTGTGTATGAGGACTGTTTGCTCTTCCCTAAATCAAGTCTTGGTAGAAATCTATTGGATATTGAGAGCTGATCTGTTACTGAGCAAAGTTTAAAAAAATACAGTATATCTGTTCTTAAGACATTTTCAAGTTCATATTTATATATACATTCATATATGACATTTATATGTCATATTTTTTTAGTTATATATTATGTACTATATAAAAGTTTCCATATACTTAATTATATATCATATATAAAATGGACGTCCCAGGTGGCGATAGTGGTAAAGAACACGCCTGCCAATGAAAGAGACTTAAGAGACGCTGGTTTGATCTCTGGGTCGGGAAGATTCCCTGGTGGAGGTCATGGCAGCCACTCCAGTAATCTTACCTGAAGAAACCCCATGGACAGAGGAGCTTGGCAGGCTACAGTCCATAAGGTCACACAGAGTTGGACATGGCACGCACAGTCTCATTTAAGCTGTAGAGCAGGATTTNACATATATGCTAAATTTCTAAAAATATATAAACAACCACATTTTAATATCTGTTAACTAAATCTGAGATACCAGTTACTAACTGGTACCAATCATATGGGAAACAAAATTCACCTCAAATTTGATCTTCAGTATAAAACTTGAAATGATAATGAAATATCATTGAAATATTAAGTAACAATTGAGCACATTATTCCATGCTCATATCTCTTGTTTTCTAGAGATTTTTTTCATTTTAATAAAATAAAGAGGAGACATTCAAGCAAATAATATAGTATGCATTTAAAGATTTTTTATTATTATTATAAAAGAATACTCCTGTTGCTAAGCTCAAATGGCAAAGAAGTCTAAAAGTAATAAAGTACGTACTCCGGAAATCCCAATTTGCCAGTTGCTTCTTGTGTAGCTTTAGACATGAGCGTGTCTACCTAAGACTGGGAGTCCGTATGACACACCAACTTAGCACACATCTCAAGTCTCTTCCTGTTTCTCCCCTCACATTGAATTAGCCAGCAAGTCCTGGGAGAGCTGAGTCCCAACTACCTCCTCTCCCTCTTCCTCCATGACGTAGACCTTGGTCCACGACACGATCATCTTTTGCCTGGGTGCCTTCTGCAGCCTCCAGTTCATATTCCCTCATCCCATTCTTGCTTCCATCACGGTCAACTTTCTACACACCGGGGAGAGTGCTCTATTAAGAACAGAATCAGATTTCATCATCTTCCTTCTTAAACCTCTCAAACAGGTTCCCATCACTGTCACAATCTCCTCTGAGTGGCCCCCTTGCCTCTTTTCTCCTCTCTTGCTGTGAGTTGATCTGCCCTGGCCTTGACCTTTCCTCATGGCCTGGTCTCCTCTCCCTTCAGATCTCTGCAAGTCTGGCTTTCTTTGATATGCAGGTCTCGGCCTAAAGGCCGTGTCTCCAGAGAGACCGCCTCTGAGCCACTACATCACCTGATTTTCGTTCTCCCTGTAGCTCTTATTATTGACCAGTATTTCCTTATCATTTCATGTATTTGTCTGTATCCCCCACCAGAATACCAACCCAGGGAAAGCATGGCTCTTGTTTCTGCCTCCTTCATTGCTGGAGTCTGGCACCTCCTTGTCCTAAGAATATTTATTGGATTCATGTTTTTCACTAATATATCTTTTAATGACACAAATGAGGTCATACTATATATACTGTTTTTTCCTCTTCCTTCCTTCACTTTGTAATAAGTGGTATTCTTACTATCCAGATTCTTTCAAACACCTACACAGCTCCATCAAGTGGAGTTACCATTTCATACCATTTAATGGATCAGCCCCCTATGATACATATTTCTGCTGTCTCCAGCCTTTTGTGAAGCAAAGTTAATTTTACTATTAGGCGAGGGAGGGGGAAAATCAGAGAGAAGAGAGCGGGTGGGATGAAGAAGATGCTCTAATAGCAGAACAGCGATCACCTCACCCTGTGTGGCCGGGAACAGGGTGCCTTAGAGCAGCAAAGTCCAAAAAGAAGTTTCAGTGATGCTGGAAGTGCTGTGCCCAAAATGGCAGCCAGTAGCTGCAGGTGACTTCGGGGTGTTGAATTGTGGCAACTTGAGACTGATGAACAGAATTGTAAATTTTATCTTACTGAATTTTTAAATTTTAATAGCCACATGTGGCTATGGTTACTGTATAGGACAACATAGATTTAGGCAAAGGGGTTTATACTTACACTCAGGGGTGTGGCCAATGCCTGACCCTGGATGAGTCAGGCCACCATAGCTGAGCTACAAGGAGAGAAGGGAATAAGAAGGCGGAGTGTTCATTATTTAGCTGCAAAAGGTCAAGAGATGCTGTCACTTGAGGGAAAATAAATACCAAGCCGGCTCTGGTTCTTTTTAGGATTTTTTCATGATTAACATCTGTGGGCAGGGAGCCTAGAACAGGAATTGGAAAACTTTTTCGGTAAAGGGCAAGAGAGGAAATAGTTTCTTTCCCCTTTGTGGGCCATACGGTGTGTGCTGAAACTTAACTCCCCTGTTGTCAAGCTAAAGAATTCACAGACAATGTGTTATGAATGGGCATGGCTGATAAAACTTTATTTACAAGAACTGGCTAGGAGGTGGATTTGGTCCAGAGTTGGTCCATAGTTTGTCAGCCCCAGGACTAGAAGAATCTAGCTGGACCTACCCAGCTCAAACCAGCAGGCAGCCTCCCAGAGAACTAGAGGAGAACAATGCCCCAGGCATAACTCAGGGTTTCTTACATTTTGCACACCCAGCCAGGGTGGGAGGTAGCTGGAATGACCTACTTCCAGTGAAAGACGATTTCTGGGGGGTTACATCTGAGTTTGAGATTCCTGCTCTGCTTTGGTGGGATACCCTCAGCCATAAAGCAGGTGTGGAACAGACTCCTGCTTTCTGGCCAGGTCTACACTGGTGTGGAAGTGGTATGCAAGGTGGGGCTGCTGAGAACAAACTGGGCTCACATTTCCTTTTTTATGTCCCGTGGTGTCCAACACAGTACCTTACACTTAGAGTGTGCTTGGGAAACCAAGTGCCACATCATCTCTGTGAGCTTCAGTTTCCCCATCTGTAAAATGGGAAGGACTGTGGCACCTTCCCCACAAGGCAGTGGGGAGGACCATAAGAATTACTGCCTGTGTAGGGTCGGTGTCTGGAATGCAGTGAGCACTCGGGCACAACAGAGATGCACATGCTGGGCTGTTGATGGCAACCCAGCGTCAGATGGTTCTGGAGGGATCAGAGCTGCTCATCCTTGAGTTCAGCCTTTAAGGGTGTGCAGGGAGAAGATGCGAGGGGTTCTAGGAGAGTGAAGGCACAGGGAAGCTGAGGTATCGCTCACTGGCAGTAAGAGGAAACAAGGAAAACAGAGCTGAGGTCACGTGCCTTCATGAAGTAGGAAACTGACGGGAAACAATACAGATTCATACCAAGAGGATGGTGCCAGGCCTCACACCTTTCAGATCCCTCTAATCTCCTGTGGTAGTTTGCACACTTGGATGATAGCCCTCAGCAGAAAGGCTCAGAACAAGGAAGCAATCAGCCCATGATCACAAAGCTAACACGAGGAGAGCAGGACCTCCATCCAGGCTACTTGACTTCCAGGCCTTTGGAAGCACATTACTGTGTTGTCTGCGGTCCTTATCCACAGAAAACCACAGGATATTGAATACACTTCCCTGTGCTATACAGTAGGACCTTGTTGTTTACCCCTCCTACAAAATATACCATTTTAAAGTGTACAATTCAATGGCATTAAGTATATTCTCAATCTTGTGCAACTATCACCACTATCCAGTTCTAGAATTTCCCATCAGCTCAAATGGAAACCCCAGACCCATTAAATAGTCATTTCCCATTTACCCTTCTGACCTCAGCCCCAGGTGACCACTAATCTGCTTTCTGTCCCTATAGGTTTTCCTATTCTGAATAGTTCATATAAATGGAATCATCATATGTGTGTGGCCTTTGCATGTGTTTTTTTCACTTAGTTCAAGTTTTTGAGGTTCGTCTACATTCTAGCATGAATTGGTATTTCATAATACTGAGTAATAGTCCATTGCCTGGATAGACCACAATTGGTTTATCCATTCACCTGTTGATGGACATTTGAGTTGTTTCCACCTTTTGACTGTTGTGAATGATGCTACTATAAGCATTGTGTACAGTTTTTTGTTTGAACACCTGTTCTCAGTTCTGTCGGGAATATATCTAGGAGTAGAATTGCTGGGTCAGTTATTCTGTTTACTTGTTGAGGAATCATCAAACTGTCTTCCACAGTGGCTGCACCATTTTACAGTCCCACCAGCAGTGGACACAAGTTCCAGTTTCTCCACATCCTCACCAACACTTACTGTTTTATGATTTCTTGATTATGGCCATCTTAGTGGGTGTGAAGTGGCATCTCACTGTGGCTTTGATTTGCATTTCCCTAATGACTACATGGCTTCCCTGGTGGCTCAGAGGTTAAAGCGTCTGCCTCTAATACGGGAGACCTGGGTTCGATCCCTGGGTCGGGAAGATCCCCTGGAGAAGGAAATGGCAACCCACTCCAGTATTCTTGCCTGGAGAATCCCATGGACGGAGGAGCCTGGTGGGCTACAGTCCATGGGGTCGCAAAGAGTCAGACACGACTGAGCAACTTGACTTAACTTAATGACTACATAATGCTGGACATCTTTTCATGTGCTTGTCAGTCATTTGTGTACCTACTTTGGAGAAATGTCAGCTCAAATCTTTTAATCTTTCACTTTTTAATTGGGTTGTCTTTTTTTTTTTTTTACTGTTGGCTAAAAGACTTTTTTGTAAGGCATAACTTCCACTCAGAAGTAAAATGCACAATTTTTGTATACAGTTTGACGAATTTTGTTTATCAGTACCACCCAATCAACACAGAGGACACATCCAGCACCGAGAAGGATTACTGGTTCCGTTTCTAGTCAATATCCTCCCCCCAAAAATCACTCTTCTGGCCTCTCTCACTATGGATCAGTCTTGCCTGTTCTTGAACTTGATGTAAATGGAATCCTGAAGGACTCAGCATATGCTCTTCTGTGGCTGGCTTCTTTGGCCTAATACTGTATCTTTGAGACTCAGCCATATTATAGTATAGCAGTAGTTTCCTCTTTCTCATTGTCATGCAGTTACAGTCACATATATGAGTATACTATGATATATTTATCCATTCTATTATTGTGGACATTGAGAGTGTTCCCAGTGTTTGCTCATATGAACAATGTTGGCGTGAACATTCTGACACAGGTCATTCTGCGGACACGGGCAGTCATTTTGGTTAAGGACATAATACCCTGGGGTGAAATTATTAGATCAGAGTATTTGTTCAGTTTCAGTAGATATTGCCAAATTGTTTTCCTAGATGGTTGTACCAATTCACAGTCTCACCAGGATTTTATGAGAATTCTGGTTGCTCTGTACTGACATTGGGTGCTGCCAACCCCATTAGCCACTCTGGGGAGCCCTATACGAGAATTTACTTGGCATTTTTCTTTTAAACCAATGTTTCTTTCTCCATCTCCTTTCTTCTTCCTCATCTGCATCTTCCTCTTTTTCTCTTTATTTTCCTTTTTCTTCTTTCCCTTCCTCTTCTTCTTTTATTTCTTATTATATTTTACATAAGGCTGTATACTGGAAATTAACTGCATGAAATTATAGATTTGGTGTGCAAAATCAATACTTCAAATTTCAACTGTTAAAATACAAACATGATTCCGTGTCTCATCTGAAAGTATTGCCTCTTCATCCACACCCAGGGAAATGCAACTTATGCTGTTTGACTGACTCATCGGTACCTCTTTTTGCCAAGGCCCCCATTGATTCTTGCCCTGCTCCAGGCATGCTTAAGCCAGAAATGAGGGTTGTTGCCTGTGGCCAAGGAACAGAGGGGATTCTCAATAAACACTCTCCCAGCCTTAGGCTTTTCCAAACCTCCCCCTTCCTCTGAGCAGCTGAGTCCAGGGTCCCTAAGTACCCCCCCCACCCCCCCGACCCCAACTTTCACCCCTTCTCATCCACGAACTGGTGTTATTCTTTGCTTTTTGAAAAGGGTCTTTCCTGGAGGTCACTCTTTGGCTAATTAGATGAGACCAACTGCAAAAGATTTAAATGGCCCAATTTGAGAAGGAGGAGCAACTCACACAGCCCCGGGTTAGACCAGCGGGCATTTTTCCTGTTTGGGGAAATGGCTCCTGGATTAGCCCTCTGCAGCCCAGGGTGGTGTGTGAGAATGCATGTTTCCGCCTGTCCTCCTGCCCTCCTGCTATACCCAAGAGGAACTTGTCTGTCCCCAGCCCTGTCATTTCCTCCCAGTCGACAGGCCAGATGCTCCAGACCCCGTTAATAAGATGCTGAGGGATTTGGCCATTGAAGGCTTTCGAGTTCAAGGGGACATAACCCAACCCCTGACGCAGCTGAGGGGCTGTGTGAGCCGGCAGCTCAGCTTAACTCAAGATCCAGCAGACTCTGGGGAGAGGAAATGGTGCAAAGCCCAACCATCATTTGGGACTTCCCTCGGCAGCCTTTGTGATGAAAGCTCTGAGAGGCAGGTTGGCAAATGGGCTTCATCAGGAGCCTTCTGAGTGCAGAGCTGTCTGCCAGACCCAGGCAGAGGTGGCCGAGGTTGGCAAAAGAAATAAGGTGCATTTCCGTCCTCTAGGAGCCCATAGGTGAGAAGTAACTGGGAAGATGTTAATAAACAGTCCTCCTGACTCACAGATCAAATCTGGGCCACAGTCCTTTAGAATTCTCACGAGGTGGAGGATGTTGGTTCCCAGCCTGAGTTGGGGCGCATGGACTTGGATGGGAGTCTGTGGACGCGGCTCTGCCACTCTGGGGTGCCTGCTGTGTGTCTGCACTGACATCCAGCTTACCCTGGTCGTAGTTGCATTAATAGCAAGTAACCTGAACCCTCATTCTGTGCTGCGCCCCGTGTCATGCACGTGATCTCACAGAAGTATTAGTATCACTGTTTCCTCTTAGGTAGGTGCTATGATTTACCCCCATGGTCCAGGCGAGGAAACTGAGGCACAGAAAGGTGGGATCTCTTTCCTGAGGTTACAATCAGGACCTGAGCTCCAGTCCTCCCCCCGACCCCAAAGCCTGTGTGAATGTAACTCCTACTCCCTCTGTGCAGACACCTTTTTGAACCTCCACGGCTGGACGCTCATGTGGAATGAAATGCCGTGCCTACCCTCCTCTCGTCTCCAACCACCGGCAGGGTGAGCCAGAAAAACGCCGCCTGCCATTGTAACAAGAGGCCTTGCTGCCGACCCCTGGAGGGATAATAAGCAAGGCTGCCAGCGCAGGCGCTGCAAGGGGACGACTCTGCAGGCACTGCTAGAACTCCTTAAAGCCGAGGAGCAGCAGACCTCCTGGAGAGGGTGCCTCCTAGGCTGCCTGTGTGGGAGACCTCCACTCTTAAAATTAACACTCTCCAGCCCTCTGTCCAGAGCTGTGAAAATCTGCAGGGTGGGTTTGCTTTGATCACAGGAGGGCGCCCAACTCCTTGCCACACCTGAACAGGGCACTGGGGTCGGGGGAGGTGAGGGGGAGAGAAGTGAGGGCAATTCGGATGCATTTTTAAACCTAACTCTCCTCAGCTGATCACATGAGCTCCTGGGGAAGGGCAGAAACATTTCAAAACCAGCCCAAGAGGGACCTTCTACTCAGCTGGGGCTGAGCTAGGGGCTGAGAGTTCCAACAATAGAAACGACAGGGTCCGACCCCCCAAAGAGCACACAGTCAGGATAATTCAAACGCCGTATGCTAAGGGTCCATCCAGAGCGATCATTTAACAAGCATTTCATGAGCACGGACTGTGTGTCAGGCTCTGTGCTGGTTGCCGAAGACAGAAAAATGAAAACAGTACAAAATCATTGCCTTCAAAGATCCACGTGGGAGAGAGTGAGTGTGTGTACGTGTGTATGCACGGGCAAGCTTAGTGGTGTCCAACTCGTGACCCCATGAACTGTAGCCCACCAGGCTCCTCTGTTCATAGGATTTCCTAGGCAAGAAGGCTGGAATGGTTGCCATTTCCTAATCCAGGGAATATTCCCCACCCAGGGATTGAACCCGTGTCTCTTAAATTGGCAGGCAAACTCTTTAGCACCATGCCACCTGGGAAGCCAGACAAAGCCTACAGGAATAAGTTTGGAAAAAATAGCAAAGTGCAGACACAGAGATACATAGAGAATACTTTAGAAGGGTGGAGGAGGAGCACCAACCGAAACTAGGAGGAAATGGGGAGTATCAGGGAAGGCTTCCTGGAGGAAGAACACTCGACCCTGGCTGGGATGGACTACGGTGTCAGGGAAGACTTCTTGGAGGAGAGGACATGAGAGCCAGAGTTATAAAGGACACGTGGGGGTCAACCAGGCAAAGGAGGAGTGGGTCTTTCAGGCGATGGGAACAGTATAAGCCATGGACTGGAGGTGAGGAACAGCACAGACTATCGTGCGGGGAGCCTAGGGAAGAGGGTGGCAAGGCCAGGTGGAGACGGGGAGTGGGTGCGGAGTGGTATGGTGAGGAGATAGGGCCCCCGGCTGTCTTTGTGTGTGTGTAGGGATACATTCCCCTCTTCTCTTTCTGTCTCCTTTTCAGAGCCAAGAAGAAAAGCAAGCCCTTGAACCTCAAGATCCACAGCAGCGTGGGCAGCTGTGAGAACATCCCCTCCCAGCAGCGCTCCCCGCTGCTGTCCGAGCGCTCCCTCCGCTCCTTCTTCGTGGGACATGCGCCCTTCCTGCCCTCCACCCCTCCCGTGCACTCCGAGGCCAATTTCTCCTCAAGTAAGTCCTCTGCACCCATGCCCGGGTGGCTGCACCAGCTGCCTTCCGCGCCCGGGGCGCACCCTCTGCTTTTCTTTCCGCGAAAATACACCTCATCCGTGCTCCGCCAGCCACCACCCCTTGCGCCTCCCCACGCCCCTTTGGAAATGGTTTCGGAGAAAAGGGGTGTAATTGGGAGGCTGTTGTCACTGGTCCCGTGAGCCTGCAGGTGTGCAGGGATGACAGCGAGAAGCAAGCTTGCAGGACATTAAAGGAAACAGCAGTCTTTTCTCTCCTCTGCTTCTCAGCTGCCCGGTCACAGGGTTTTCCCTGGACGCCATGGGCTAAGGCGTCTCTGATTTAATTTTGTAATTTTCTCCCCAACACCGGTGGATGCGTGTAACCTTTACCTCTCCATGCTGGATTTTCGTTCACACTGGGCTGAGCGGGGCCTGGGGTGGCTTACATTCTGCTGTCATGAGTTTTGCGGCAAAGTGATTATTCCTAGGGGCGGAAATGGAACTTTCTGGTGATCAAGGATGAAGTCTAAGAAGGCGTTTAATCTTCTCTGCCCAGAGGCCCGTTTTGCTGAGCAGGCGCAGATGTGGTCAGAGGGAATCCCCTGAAAAAAGCTCAAGCAGTCCTACAGCCAAGACACCAACTTTATTGCTTGGGAACTTGGGAAGAGGAGGGGGTGCAAGAATGTGGAGGAAATAACCACTTGCCCTTAATACAGCCAGACTGTGTCCATGTGTTGCTACTTTGATAAGTGATAAATGGTGCTCACTGAGTACTAGTATGTGCTAATCAGACACATGTGTGATGTCATTTAGTTCTTGCAACAATCAGTGGTACACATGGATTATTCCCATTGTATACATGAGGAACCGAGAAGGCACTGGCGACCGGCTCCAGTACTCTTGCCTGGAAACTCCCATGGATGGAGGAGCCTAGTAGGCTGCCGTCTATGGGGTCGCTAACAGTCGGACACGACTGAGTGACTTCATTTTCACTCTTCACTTTCATGCATTGGAGAAGGAAATGGCAACCCACTCCAGTGTTCTTGCCTGGAGAATCCCAGGAATGTAGGAGCCTAGTGGGCTGCCATCTATGGGGTCGCACAGAGTCGGACACGAATGACGTGACTTAGCAGCTTAGCAGCAGCATAGATGAGGAAATTGAGGCCCAGAGACATCAAAGAATCGCCTAAAGTCACACAGCTATGGAGGAGTTGAGTCAGGATTTGAATCCGATTCCTTCTAACTCCAGAGTATACCAGTTTAACCATCATGCCTGATTTTGTAACCAAGTTCCTCAGATACCCAGCAGGACATCTTTCTCTAAATGTGAGATTCTGTTCTTATCTTTACATAAAGGTTTTAAAATTCTTTTTAGGGAGCCCATGGACCTGTTAAGGATTGGATGCAATCTATTAGTTCTCTCCCTAGAGGACTGCAGATGGAATGTCCAACACAAACGTGTGGAGTCAGGACTGCCAGGTTCAGAAGCTCTGCCTTACCCAGCTGGATGGTTGGCCCAGAGCAGAACTGTGAACTCAGTTTACAGGCCACACATGTGTCTCCTGAGTCCACGGCAGGACTCAGTGGAGGCTCTGGTACCAGAAGAAACTTGTTGGACATCAGGAGAGGCTCCAGAGCCCAGTTTATCTCGGGGCCCAAGGCTACTGGCCCTGAAAACAGTGCTCACGACACATGTTGACGCCAGAAAGCCAGTTTATCAGTTTGTCAAGGGAAATCACTGTCAGAGGGATTAGAGACACTCCATGATGGTGGGTGGGCCTGAGGTGAGCCTGGTCAAGGGAAACAGGTGATGACATTTGCACTGAGACTGCAATGTTTGCATGACTGGAGCAGGGCGTCATGGCTCTGGAGGGGGCTGCTTGGGTTCCAGCCCCAGCTCTGTTATTTCTGAGCAGTGTGCTGACCTCCAGCAAGTTAAGAGTCTCTCTGAGCCTCAGTTTCCTTAATCTGTGAAATGGGAATAACAATAGCTTCATGTCACAGATGTTTGTGAGGACTGGATGAGTTCATATTTGTCAAGTTGCCTGCACAGTACTTGGCACACAGTAAGCGCCTCATAATGGCAGTTGCTGTTCTGATGTTTGTTGTCTCCTTCTCCTAAAGTCATTTCTGTCCTCTGGCTCCATGATTAATTTTGAGGCTATAGCTAAATGCTTTTCAGTTTACCCCAGCACCCCCAACCCAACACCCTTTTGGCCCTAAAAGTGCCTGGAATTTACCTTGGCGTGATGCTGGGCCCTGCCTCTGGCAGCCATCTGTCTTCAGGCATCGCCATCATATGAGAGAATGTCAACATGGCTGCCTCAGAGGGTTTGACCATAGCCCTGGACTTTAACTCCAGCCAGAGGAGAAATATCTCCATCTTAACCTTAAAAAAAAAAACAGCCGTCAGACTTGCACGTTCAGACCCCTGCTTCTTCCAGAGTTTTGCAAGGATTCACTGTAGTTTCCCGTTTTCATGCCTGCCCCCATCTCCATCTGGAGGAGACGATTCCCTGCCTGCCCGTGGGCAGGAGCAGAGTCATCCTGAATTAAAATCAGCTCCAGATACTATGAGGCCCTAGAAGCACGATTTTCTCTCAGGACAGTCCTGGTCCTTGTATGCAGAGAGGCCCCTCCCTGATCTCCCAGGAAAGAGAAAGCTAGCATTTGAGTCTCAGGGAGAGAACAAGTGTGTATGAGCTGGACTCCCATGGACCAGTCCTATTTTCAGTGATCCTAACATAATAGCAGCAGAGGCAGCCTGGTGGAAGAGGCTCCAGATCAGGAAATGAGAAGCTCTCCACTGGATCTTGCTGTTGTCACCAGTGGCCCGTGTGACCTTTGTCCTTGGCATGTCAGTGGCATTGTCACAGTTCAGATGCATTGCACTCTTTGGGGGCGGATATCATTATTCCCATGTTACAGATCAGGAAACTGAGGCTCTGACCACATTATAGGTATTGAATCCAAACGCAAACTCTAACCTGCATCCTGTCTTCCTTTCTCTCTCTGGGTCTCAGTTTGCCCAGTTGTACAATAAAAGACTCCATGCAGGTCCATTCCGGAGCTTAGGAACTCTAAGGCTAACCCAGTGAGTATGCAGAGCGGCTTTTCCTAGGCAGATATTTTGACTCACTCAGAATGCCAGTTTGGGAGTCTCTGGGTCAGGGCTGTGGGGAGCGCCGGCTCCCCCATACTACTGACAGTCCTGTTCTCACGCCACTCTGAGTTCCAGAGGAGAACTTCCAGCCTCTGGGCCCCAGCGCCAGCCTTCCTCCCCTGACCCGGCTGAGGGAACCTCTGAGGCGGTGTCCCTGCCAGGCTGAGTCTGTCCTCCCGTTTGTCACTGTCAGCTCTGGCTGTGGCTGCGATGTGAAGGGCGGAGATCCTGCGTCCTGTTATCCCCGATGGTAATGCTGGGAGTCAGCATTAGGAAGACTCTGGCTGCAGAGTGGCCGGGCCTTGGACCCGGGGTGCCTAGCCACCTCGAATGAGCTGCACAAAGAACTTAACCTCCTTGGGGCTCGCCCTGCTTCCCTGGTCTGGGGATGATGGGCTGGGGAAGGGAGGAGAGTAGAAGGAGTCCTGGCTCCTGAGGAATCCGTCTCTAAGATAAGCCATGGACAAAATACCAGATATCAGACTCTACTGCTCAACATGGAGGATGCAGACCCAGGAGTGAACCTGCTTCTCGAAGAAGTAGAGAACCATCACTTACCTCTCCATCCTTGCTGTATTTGTTTACTCCATGCTGCGTTCATGCATGCCCCATTGCCCCTGTATTGTCTCATTGGATGCCTTCCACCCATGGACCATTTTTGGACCAATAAGCTGTGTTTCTATGGCACCTTGGAGGGCATCTCTGACCCCCAGCTGACTCAGTTCAGGTAGCCTGTATGATCCCTATAAAGGAACTTCTTCAGAATGAAAAAAAAAAATTGCTGCCTACATGGGAACAGTAATTATTCATCATCATTCAATACTGGATGATGGAAGTGATTTGGGGATTATAGCAACCAAGTGGTGGCTGATGTACCATTGGGCACATCACTGAACCCCATGGGTCTATTCCTACCAGCAAAGATGGTAGTGAGGGTAAAATGAGGAAATCGTGTGAATTTCCTAGCATGGGGGCCAGAACTTAAAGTACCAAGTCTCAGTGAAGGGTCATTTGGGGAGCTCTTGCTGTACATTATGTGATGGAATAGCTTGTAACAATGAGGAAAATGACGATAATAATAGCAGTCGGCATTTATTGCGTGTTGACAATGTCCCAAGCTTCATCAGTTCAGGCAAAGCAATTTACTTCTGTTGTTTTGTTTAAGCTTCATAGTCCTCCATCAGGTAGGTACTCTTCAGTTCAGTTCGATTCAGTCACTCAGTCATGTCTGACTCTTTGCGACCCCATGGACTACAGGCTTCCTATTATGATGCCCATTTTACAGATGAAGAAGCTGGGGCTGAGAGATTTAAGTCACTGCCCCAAGGTCACAGGCTAGGAAGGGGATGAAGTTTGCTCTCATTCAGAATCCGCCAAATCTGCAACACTGGAGTGTGAAATGGCAACACCTTTTCCAATGAAACTTATTTGTTCAGCAAGTAGGGAGCTTACCTTGTTCAAGGTTTCTCTCTGGCACCCTTGCCTCGTTGGGAGACTGTGTGATGGGGGCCAGTCTTGCACCAAGGATGCCTCTTGTTCCACCAGAGCACAGTGCTTGCTCAACAGTCAGCACCCACGCAGGCTAGCAGACTGTTACCCCACCGGACTCTGGTGTTTATATTCAGGGGATCCATTGTCCCCGGCGGTGGCCATCCCTGTGGGCGGGGGGCAGGCAGCTGCAGAACACACCCAGAAGATGTCATCCTGAACATCTTTGGTAGAAGATGAGGGGTGATGGGGACTTCTTTTGCCACCTGCAGTTTTGGGGGTGTTTATTAGGTGTCTGGGTGGGTACTTCAGGGCAGCAGCTGCCAGAACGAACAAGTGACTGATGATACCTGGACATCCCCATCTTGGCCCTGAACACCAGCTGCAGTTGGATATGAGACCCCAGTCTTATGAAATACTGTCCTTCACCAGGTGTTTGAAGGACAGCATGCCCTCGCCTTGCCCTGTCTCACTGTGCCCTCTCATCTCTTCTCCAAGAAACTCCTGTTCTTTGTTCCAGAGACACAGCAACAGGCAGCTGACCATCAGCCGAGAGCCTGGTCTCCTGTGCCTTGCGGGGATGAGTCAGAAGCCTGGTTTGTTAGGGAGGCAGCCACAGGTAGCAATAAAGACTGATGAAGCTGAGCTGCGGACTCCCAAGAAACCAGTCACTGGAAGGGTTATAAAGAGACTCGGGATGGGGTGCATTATATAATGGGGTTTAATGAGGCTTGAGGCCAAGGTTCATTACTGCCACCCCCTGGAAGAGGGGGAAGAGGAGTGCGTGCCTTGACAAAATTTGACTGCCTGAACCACGTTCTCATCTCAGAATTGGGAGAAATTTTGAGAAATTTGAGTCTGACCTGGCTCAGTGGTGGCATATCCAAGGGGAAGACATGATATCCCATACGAGTGACCCAAAGGACTTTTCTCCCCTAGAGTGAGCCAGCGGAAGTCCTGCTCCCCACACTCCCACCCAGGAGACCCAGGAAGTGCCCATGTCCCATGCCACCTGGCATCTTTGCAGTACTTTAGAAACTGAGGTCCCAGCAGGTTGCTAACACTTACCGACCATCTGCCACTTGCCAGGCAGGTGCCGCTGTAGGTGCTTTATAGGCTCTCAGATATGTGCACCTGGGAACAAGTGAAATGGGACAGAAAGGTTCATAGTGAGGACTTTTGTCCCTCATATCATCCTTCTCCCAGTCTTGCTTTTAAAAAATGCGGTCCGTGTCTGCTGCTGCTGCTGGACTCACACAGTTTAAGCTAGGTTATAACCGCTTTGTTGTTCTCAAATCATGTCTCAGACCAGCACCATCCCAAAGCTTGTGAGAAATGCAAATTCTTACTCTTCTCCTTCCAGACCCACTGAATCAGCACCCCTGGGGAGGGTCCAGACTTCTGTATTTTCACCAGCCCTTCATGGTATTCTGCACTTGCACATTTGAGAATCACTTGATTATCTCTCTCTCTCTTTTTTGGGAAATAGTTGCAAGCTTACAGAAGAGTTGCAAAAACAATACAAAGGTTTCTATACCCCCTTAGCTCAGAGTCATTAGTTTTTATCATTTCTTTACATTTGCTTCTTCTCTCCAATCCCTGCCCGCCAACCTCAGTTTCTTTTTCCCTCTTTCTCTCTCCCTCCCTCTCTCTCTTTCTCTCCTTTCTGTGGACCATTTGAGACTAGGTTGCATATTCTCTTACATAACCACACGTAGTTACCAGATTTAGTAAACTTGATATTGAATTGAGACTTTCATTTGACCATCTTCCAATTTCAGCAATTTGTCTCAATAGCATCCTTTATAGCATTTTTTTTTTTCTGGTGCAGGATCCAATCTGAGGTCACATACTACATTTAGCTGTTTTGTTGACCTTGAACAGTTCTTTAACCCTTGTCATTTTAACTTTGACGTTTTCGAAGAGTAGGAACCAGCCACATAACAGAATGTCCCTCAGTTTAGGTTTGTCTGATGTTTCCCTGTGGTTAGACTTGGGTTGTGCAGCTTTGGTGGGACTTCTACTCAAGTGGTGCTGTGGTTTACTTAGTGCAGCCCTATTCTCTGTGGGCCAGGGCTGCAAGACCTTTAGCCTTAAAAAAAAAAAAAAAAAAAAAGTCTGAGACCATGACGTTGATGAGAAAGCTCCAAATCTTAAAATCTAAGCACCCAGTGAAAAATCTTTCAACTGTGTGTGAACCAGTTTAAATAGTCCCACAGGCTTGTGAGTCCTACTTGGTCTTGGGTTTCCCAGTTTGTAACCTCTGTTCTAGAATCATGGAGGTTGGAACAGGTAGGTGCCTCAAAAATAACCAAGTCTAAGCCCTCGTTTTTACAGATGTAGAAAATGAGACCAGAGAGTGGAAGGGACTTGCCCAGGGTTACAGAGCTGGGTTTGAACCCAGGTCTCCTGATGCCCAGCTAACGGTTCTCTCTGTTACACCAAGATGGTTGGAAAACTGAAGCTTCATAAAGTTTTGTGCTGAAAGTGCCCCAGAGGAAGGAAACAGTGCCTTTGATTAAAAGGCAATGTATTTTGTATGTATGGAGGGCTGGTGATGTGTGTGTTTGTGTGTGTGTGGGTGTGTGGGTGTGTGTGTGTGTATGTACATTTTATGCGAGGCCACTATTGGGTTTTTATCAACTCCTCTGATGTGCCCATATATTTTGTAATTCCTGCCTTAGCACAGACAGTTTGGGCTCAGCATGCAGTGTGGACAACCTTAGACTTTTTGTTATGATTGCTCCCACCAGGAACTATGGCAGCAAAAATTGCTTGGTAAGTGGTTGGCACTTGGAACTGGGTGGGGGAGTCATTTGTGCCTCTTGGAGTGAGTCCTGATCCTCAGTCAGGTACACATTGTCGGCATGGACATCCTGTTCCTGTGTCTGATAATGCCTTTGTCCCACCAACAACCCCTCCTGCACAAATAAATATTTTTGAACAGACAGTACCATTTTTGAGCATGCGCTTTGTGGCCAGCATTGTGAGTCTATAGCTACCCAGGATCTTGAAAGCAAAGTAGAAAAGATTCTGCTTGTTGCCCTTCAGAGCTGCTGAGCTGGATGGTTTTGGCATCATTGAGGCAGGAGCTGAAGTTGCTAGACTTCAGTGCAGTCTTTGTATTTTATGGATGGTTTTCCTGACCAGAGAAACCGGTGTCCAAGCAAAATTCTGCCAAAAACTATTTTGTTAATCAGGAAATAAGCAGGTCTTTATTGCTTCATAATAGTGGTCATACAGACATAGGGCTTTGTTACAAGTGACAGTAAACAAACTTGAGCTTTTTTTTAAACTGTGAAAGTGATTTATTGGCACATGTAAGTGAAAAGTCCAGGGGTTGTGTGAGCTTCAGGCATGGCTGGATCTAGGGGCTCAGTTCAGTCAAGACTCTGTATCTCTCAGCTCTGCTCCTCTCCAGGGTGGCTTCACTTTTAGGCTTTCACGTGGTGACTATATGGCCTCAGAAGTTCCAGTCCCTTCCCTCTTCTGGTCCATAGTAAAGGAGTGAGATTGTTTAAGTCTGAGATTCACTGAGTTACCCAGCATGACCACGTGCTCACCTCTGAACCAATCAGTGGAGTCAGGGAAATGGGGTGGAAACTTGCTCGTTTAATCCTGAGCTGTGATTTTTACTTTGGGGCTTAGAATGGAATCTTTCTGCCTAAAAAGGGAACATGAATGCTGGGGAAGCTGACAACCAGTGCCCATTAGAGTAGAAATGAGCAACAATGGTCCCTGTCCTCAAAAGCTTTGAGGAGCATCTTTCTGGCCAAATTAGTTCATGATCCAAGTTAGTGGGGCCTTGTCTCCACTACTGAACAGAAAGCTCTTTCCTATTTCTGAGCGTCTCCCTTGGGCTGTAGTTCTCAGTGATCCCTGGCAAAGAGTTTCTTTTCTATCCCTCTGACACTCCTGTAGTGGGGTCTCCAGGAAGCACACAGCCTGTCAGGGAAGGTTAACCCATGGTTCCAGGTGGAGACTCAGCTCCACTCACAATTTGAAGCCATAGCATCTTGGCATTAGCCAGGCATGAGATGGAGAGTTGGACCAACCTGGGTTTGAATCTCATCTCTGCCATTTATTACCTAACATCTCTGAGCCTCAGTTTCCCCATCTTCAGGATGGGCCTAATAGGCCTTGCTCATGGAATAGTTATCAGGATTTGAAATAAAAGGAAGCTGAGCACTGTGCCTGTTGCTTAGACCTGTTTTGCTGTGGTCGTCAATACTATCATATAGGGTTTGGGTTTCAGTCAGCTTTGATCCTCCCTGGTTTCTACTGGATATCGATCCAGACCACCCCTGCCACCCACACCACACCTGAATGGAACCATCGCTACTGATTGAATGCCGGACGAGTCAAGTGTGATACTGAGCAACTTATCCTTGTGGGCTTTTCTGATCCTTGTGCCCATACCTGCCTTAAATGACATGTCCTTTGCTAATTCTAGTAACAGAAGGTTTTCTTTTCACAGACATAGAGTCCACTCTTCTCATCCCCAGGACTGTGCTCCCGGACTCCCCTCCTGATGAACTTTTCCATCACTCACATGACACACAGGCTGTCCTGTTCTAGGATGTAGCTCTGATAGCTCTGATCTTCCTCCCAGACATTCTGTCTGTTACTCCCTTTGAGCGGGGCTCCCCAGGTGGTTCAGTGGTCGAGTCTGCCTGCCGGTGCAGGAGATGCAGGAGACAAGGCTTCAACCCCTGGGTGAGGAAGATCCCCTGGGAGAGGAAATGGCAACCCACCCTGGTATTCTTGTCTGAACAACCCCATGGGCAGAGGAGCCTGGCAGGCCACAGTCCATGGGGTCATGAATAGTTGGACACGACCTAGTAACTGACCATGTACACACTCCTTCTCAACGGGGAGAGTTACCCTTCTCCAAAGACCAGGTTGCCTCCTGGGCCTCAGGTGGACCTGTCCCTGCCCCACCCCGGCTGGCCTGGGTGCACCGTCTTACGGGTCATGGGTGCACACCCTTGCACACCCACTCTGCCAGTGTCCAGGCAGGATCTGGGCACCTGTGTTTCATTCCAGGCATTTTCTTCTCAGCTGGGATACGAATGGCAAGTGTCCCACTGTGCTCCACGCTGCTCTGTCCGAGACCCCTGCTAAAGCGATTCTCCCCTCGGCTGAAAGTCAGGGCATCACCAGGCAGGCGTGTGGACACAGTGCTGCCCCCAGCTCCTCCCTTCTCTGTTTTCTCTCCTCCCTCTCTTTCTCCATCCTGTCTGTCTCTCTGGATTGCTCAGCCTCTTTTTCTGTTGGTTTTCCCTGGGAACACTGTCACCCTCCTCTTTCCTCCCATGGTGTCATCTTTACACTTTCAGTCCCCCTCCCTCCCCTACCCCTTGCTGACGTCCCCTCTTTCTCTTCTCCTCTGTCTTTCTCTCCTCACCCTGCTGTCTCCAGTTACCCACCTTCCCAGCCTGACTCTTCCACTCTGTGTTGCATTCCTTGATAGAGGTGATCTGAATTTGGTGGCTTGGGGCTAGAGAGAGGGACGACTAACCCCACCCCCCAAGAAAAAAACCCCAAAGTGCCTGTCTTTTAGGGATTCATCACAAATCTTAGGGGTAGATGGCAGAAGTGTCCTGTTTGGGGCAGGGGCTGGCCTGCCTCTTCCTGGTGAATCCCACTGCTGATTTCATCATGACAGAACTGGGATCTTAGGTCCTTAGGTGCTAATTGGCACGGCTCAGCCTGCTTCCAGCCAGGGTCATTATTTTCTGTTTCTTCAAGCCTTCCATGCTGCATTTGGCCTCAGCACTTTCTGGAAACCCCAGGAGACACTGAGAGTATTTAGGCCAGGGCTCAGCAATTTTTTCTGTGACCAGAGAGCAAATATTTCCAGCTTTGCAAGTCAACAGTCTCAACTACTAACTCTTCGATAGTAGCATGAATATAGCCTTATGTAACCAAAGGGGTAGGGCTGTGTCCCAGTAAAGCTTTATTTACAAAACAGGGGGTGGGCTAACTTGGGCTCAGACTTGGAAGCTAAACCAGACCTGGTTTCACCTCCCAGCTCTACCCGCTATTGGTTAGGAGGCGAGTGAGGTCTCTGAGCCGCTGTTTCTCATCTGCAAAGTTAGGAGAACATTTGGACTTCCCTCATAGGGTGGTTTTAAGGTTACACGAGAGAATGCCTGTAAACTGCTAGCACAGGGCCAGGCACATGGTGAGCAGGCAGTAAATATCAGCAATTATTATTTATATAATGTTACTAATATGTGCACATGTTATATGTAACACTCATATGTTATATAGATTACATACATACATATATGTTTATATATACACACACACACACACATACACAGACATACACAAATGCTCCACGAGTTGCCGTTGTTTTCTGTGATGGATTTGGAATTATAGGAAGAACCAAAACAGTATAGTTTTTGGTGAGGCTTCTGCACCCACCTTACTTAATGAGGCCACTTCACAGTTGGTCCTCATGAGAAGCCAGGGCTTTAATCCAGGACCCATTTCCTCTGTCAGGGCTGCCATACCCACCACCCAGTTCGTCCACATTGACGTGATTCACAACCCCTTCCAAGCAGCATGGGATTCTGTTTCCAGTGACAGTGAGTGGAGAGACAGACTATGGAATCAAGATTTGCACCGGGGCCAGTACAGCCTCCGCTCGTATGTAAACTTAATCCCAAGAGCAGATACATGGTTTGGGAGACCCAGGCGTCTAGACAGAGGAAACAGTCTTTACTTACCCAGTTTCACTTCCTTTTGAAATTCCATAGAATCTGGACAAAAGAGTGAGGGTTTAAAGTAAAAGAGTGGGGGTTGCTGGTGAAAGAAGAGTATCTGGCTTAGACACCTCCAAGATTGCATTCATCAGGGCTTTTTCTGATGCAGAGACCTTCCACATACTGGCTTCAGAAGATAAACGGGAAGTTGCTGGTTTAGGTATTGGGGAAAAAGGCCTAGACATAAACAAGGTCTTCAGGAATGGCTGGATCCAGAAGCCAGTGTCATCAGCTCCTGTTCTTTTTGTCTCTCATCTCACATTATGCTTTCCTTTTTATGGGTCTCATTCTCAGGTAGGCTCTCCCTTTGTGGTAGCCTTTGGCTGGTCCAGGTTTCCATCATTATAGATTTAAGTGCATCACCCCCTTGAACCAACTGGATTGCAGTTAAGGGGCTAGATCTGCAGGGAACACCAGGCTGATGTAACATCCGGAATAGGGATGCTGAGCAGACAGGAGCAACAACTGCTCCTACAAAACTGTCTGTGGGTTGAGTACCTATGTTTCATTCTCTCACTTCTCTCCTCATTGGGGAGCCAGGGGAAGTATGAATGATTAGTAAATCAGAAAAAGAGCGTGAACCTATTTGATGAGTTCCACTTCCCTTTCTGTTTGCTCGAGATTCCCACTTTCAGAGGGTGTCAGGAATCTTTTCCCCTTCAGTCAGCCATGAAATAAGAAGGAACTCAGTGCTTCCATGGAGAAGGCAATGGCACCCCACTCCAGTTACTCTTGCCTGGAAAGTCCCATGGACAGAGGAGCCTGGTAGGCTGCAGTCCATGTGGTCGCTAGGAGTCGGTCTCGATTGAGTGGCTTCACTTTCACTTTTCACTTTCATGCATTGGAGAAGGAAATGGCAACCCACTCCAGTGTTCTTGCCTGGAAAATCCCAGGGACGGGGGAGCCTGGTGGGCTGCTGTCTATGGGGTCGCACAGAGTCGGACACAACTGAAGTGACTTAGCAGTAGCACCAGCAGCAGCAGTGGTTCCAACCCTGATTGCACATCCCAATCACCTGGGCAGGGAGGGCTTTTCAAAATCCTGATTCCCAGGCTGAAGCCCCTGTCCAGTGACATCAGTCTCTGGAAGGTGAGGCCCAGGCATCAATACTTTTCAGTGCTCCCTTGGTGATTTCAATGGGCAGCCAACATCAAGAACCACAGATCCAGCTGGAATGGCCAGCATATTCAGAAGCTATCCTAGAGGTATCCTAGACAGGCAGAGGTAAGTTCTTGTAGGATTTTCTAAAGACCTATGTCATCTCTGTGGATACTGGGAACTGTCTTCTCATCTCAAGCTTTAGAATTAAATAGAAGACAGGTTTTGGTCTGCCGTGTGACCCATGTGATTTACAGGTGTTGGGCCCCTGCTGGGGCCATGATTCACCACTGCTGTTCCTGCTTGCTAGCACACTGATTACTGCCAGATTATCTGGTCTCCTTGCTGCATCTTAAGCTGGGCCGACACTGAGGCAGCAACATAGGATTTTGAAAGCATATATGCAGAGGTGGAGGAAGTGGGTGGGTGGACAGGTGTGAAATACAGACAGCACTGTGGTTCCTGGGGTGGATCACAGACAGATCAGGTTATGGCAACAGGGCCAGTGAGGAGACTTGGACACCTGTCCTGCTGCTGTTGCTGCTGCTAAGTTGCTTTCAGTCGTGTCCGACTCTGTGCGACCCCATAGACGGCAGCCCACCAGGCTGCCCCGTCCCTGGGATTCTCCAGGCAAGAACACTGGAGTGGGTTGCCATTTCCTTCTCCAATGCATGAAAGTGAAAAGTGAAAGTGAAGTCGGTCAGTCGTGTCTGACTCCACTGCAGCCTTCCAGGCTCCTCCGTCCATGGGATTTTCCTGTCCAGAGGGCTTCAAATATCTTCAGTTCCCCTCCTAGGATCATTCAGTTCTGGTGATGGGCTTACAAAATCAGGAGCTATGCAGAAGAGTCTGAACCTCTTCTTGTTGAGTGAGAGGAGACCCTGGAAGGTCCTGTATTGGTTCAAATGGATCAGCTGTTCAAGAGTCTCTTTCCCATCCCAATCTCTGAGGCTGGGCCTGGAATCTGGGAATTGAACAAGCACCCTTGAATTATGCCCCAGTTTGGGACCTGGGGCTGTTTTTAACTGGCTTCCAGCTAGATAAAAGAAATAAGGACAAGGAACAAACTGTGTTTCCACAAAGTATGTTAGTGAGCTAAATAAGCAGCCTTTTGGTTTGAGATTGTTGTTATTCAGTCGCTCAGTTGTGTCAGAGTCTGCGACCCCATGGACTGCAGCAGGCCAGGCTTCCTTGTCCTTCACTATCTCCCGCAGTTTGCTCAAACTCATGTCCATTGAGTTGGTGATGCCATCCAACCATCTCATCCTCTGTCTCCCTCTTCTCCTCCTACTGTCAATCTTTCCCAACATCAGGGTCTTTTCCAATGAGTCAACTCTTCACATCCGGTGGCTAAAGTATTGGAGCTTCAGCTTCCAGTGAATATTCGTTCAGGACTGATTTCCTTTAGATTGAGATAATATCCATCAAAACATTTTGGTATTATATATCCTTTTTAAAGTGAAATGATGGGTAATTATAGATGGTGATTTTTTTTTTTTTAACATAGCGTCCTTTCTTAGAAACAGACATTGCTATCTGTAAGCCATCTCCTGTTTATTAAATATTCTGGTCTGTAAAATTCAAGTCAGGAACACTTTCTCTAGATTGGAGTTTTAAAGGTTGATTATTAATATTATTGAACTAAAGCCCCTTCTTCAAAAAGAAGCTCATATAACCCCTTACAGTATGAATCAGCAGACGAACAGGATGTTGTTCTGGGTTTTGTAAACCAGGGAGCCTGATGTTCCATGCCCTGGCCCTCCTCTCAGTGATGGCTTTGGAGATACTTCTTTGAAATTCAATTTGGAACTGCTATCTCAGAAATTTCTTTAAATGATTCAAATGGGAAACCCGAGGCCTTAGGATAGAGAGCATTCTCTCAAACTCCTGAATCCTAGTTGGGTCCAGTCATCCCAAGGCTTCATGTCATTAATGAATTAAAAAGACCCTCCCATCCCCCACCAACCCCAGAATGGACTTAACACCTGGTAGGTATTGGGGGCATCATCTTCATTGTAACACCCCCTATTTTCTCACTTTGAAAATGAGAAGAACATAGCCCAGGGAAGTGACATGACTTTCTCAGGGTCACCAAGAAGGAGGAAGGACTTGGGGTCAGGACTTGGTTCACCTTGAGGTCCAGAGCACCTTTCCACTTTCCCTTATGGGACAAAGCTGGCTCTGGCGTCTCAGAGGGAGCTTCGAAAATATTAAGGAACTATGGATTTTCCGATAGTATAACGTATGAGTCTATCTCTTCAAGAGTCATTCCTCCATCTGTCCATCCAACCAAAAATATTTCAGATTGCCTCCTCCCTGTGTGGGTACCAGGGATACGAGGATGTGTAGAGATTCAAGATCTCCGTCTTCATGGAGCAGCCAGACTGCTGGGGGAAACAGATATAAAGAGTCATTAGCTACGGCAGTGATGAAAGCTGCGAGTGAATTCCAGGATGCTATGCAAATTAAAACAGGAGTGATGATGGGAGTGGGCAGAGCAGGGATGTCTAGTCCAGCCAAGGAACCAGGGAAGGCTTCCACGAGCATAGGCTGTTTATGCTGAGACTTGAAGGCTGGATGGGGCCAGTCAGATAATGTGATGGACATGCATTTAAGGTGGAAAGAACAGCCTGGGCTGAAAGAGTTGGACAGGTTTCAGGAACCCAGGGGTCTGTGGATGAGGCAGGGCAGAGACAAAGAGGTGAACAGGAGCCCAGATCCGGAATTTTGGCTTAGTGTACGGGGTTTAGTGCTGAGGGAAGCTTTTAAGCCTCAGGCCTCAGGCACTGACCCACCTGTGCTGTTGCACCCTTCCCTTTAATGGCATCTCCTGCTCTCTGACAGGTGAGTCTGTTATGGGTTGAATTGAGAGCCCCTCAAAAATATGTTGTAGTCCTAGCCCCCCAGGATAAAACATGCTCATATTTGGAAAGGGGGTCATTGCAGGTATAATCAGCCAAGTTACGATGAGGTCATAATAGAGCAGGGCAAGCCCTTCATCCAAAATGACTGGTAATCCTTCTAAGAAGAGGAAGATTTGGACACCAAGGCAGAAACTGACAAGGGGAATGACACAGGAAAATGGGGCAGAGACTGGAGGGGCACAGCTGCAAACAAAGGGGCCCCCAAGGTTGACGGCCACCCCCAGAAACTGAAGGAGACAAGAAGGATTGCATTTAGTCATGATTTCAGATTTCTGGCCTGTAAAACCATGAGAGAATATGTCTCCACTGTTGGAAGGCACCCAGTTTGGGGCACTCTGTTAGGGCAGCCCCCGGACAGTCACAGACGCCTCTAAGGGCTACATCTTCAGCCCTGACGTATGCGAGTGTCGTGCTCATGAGTCAGTCTCCTGGTGACTGTATAATTGGTCTGGGAGTAAACTGGGTGCTTTTTGGGAAAATGACATGCGTTCTTCTCAGCTGTGAAATTGCTCGTCAATCAGTGCGTTCGAGTGATCACCTGGCAGATGGCCTCCTAGTGACCATAAAGAGTTAGTGCCGCTTCCCAAGATGGCCTGCTGGCTCCCTGGATGGCCGTTTGCCACAGAAGAGAGTCTGGACATGCAGCCCACGGGGCCTCTTGGCGGAGGAGAGGGTGGGAGCCAATTAGGCACAGCTGTTGCCGCCCACCCTCAGGCGCACGTGTCTGTACTGCCTGCAAAGCTATGGGAATAAGCTCTTGTCCCAGCCCAGAAAGCCTCAGTGGAAGCCCCTTTGTATCCTATTGTCACCCCATTTTGTGATTTAATGATAAACTGGGTACGGCGCCTCTCAATTCACAAAGGATGTGAGTCTGATGTTGGCGTCTATGTAATGAGTGTTGAATGGATTAGAAACTCCCCAGTGTGAGCCGGGGCCTGTGATCCCTCACTGTGCGCTGTTGGCAGGGTTAGTCAACCTCTCTGAGACTCAGTGTCCCCATTGGAAAGTGAAGATTCTGCTGCTTCCCCACACAGTAATATGATAAAGATTAGATTCAAGAATGGATGGCTAAGTGAGTTCTATACTGAAGAATTCTGCCCCATTGGGGAAGGCTGTTTGAAGGAGTTGCTAGACAGGATGACAGAGGCTTTTTTTAAAAAAAAGAATTTATTGAAGCACAGTTGATTTACAATATTGTCTTAGTTTCAGGTGTACAGATTTATACATATTATATATATATGACATATATATTCTTTTTCAGAGTCTTTTCCATTATACATTATTACAAGCTATCATGTGGTTCCCTGTGCTACACAGTAGGTCTTTGTTGGCTATCTGTTTTATATACGTGTATATGTTAATCCCAAGCTCTTAATTTATCTCCCCATCTTTCCCCTCTGGTAACCACAAGCTTGTTTTCTATGTCTATGACTCCGTTTCTGTTTTGTAAAAAGTTCATTTGTACCTTTATTTTTAAGATTCCACATGTAAGTGATATCACATGATATTTGCCTTTCTCTTTCTGACTTACTTCATTTAGTAGTATAATTTCTTGGTCCTTCTGTGTTGCTGCAAATGGCAATATTTCATTTTTTTTGTGGCTCAGTAATATTCCATTGTGTGTGTGTGTGTGTATATATATATATATAAACATACATACACATACATATATATGTATATATTCCACATCTTCTTTATCTACTCATCCTGAGGGAGGCTGGAGTGAAGCCCCCGACCCCTCTGTTTGGGGTTTAAGGTAGAAAACATGCTTTGATCTTACTGAAAATGCCTGATGAGTGGTGGCTGCAGTAGAGATCTCCCAGCCCAATGTTGTTCTGGGTATGCTTCTTACTGTTTTTTCCTTTCTGTAAAATATTTACAAAATATATATCCCAAATGAAAAAATAGTGTATTTGCATATATACATAATACATATGTGTATGCTTACAATCTGTAGACACTCAAAAGAAAAATATTACAAGCTTAATGCAATATTTTAAGATAACAGGTGGACAGACTACAGTGTGTGGGCCAGCTGTCAGTTTTTGTTAATAAAGTTTTATTCAAACCAGGGCTGGGATTAGGGAGTATCAAGTGAGGCAAGGTCATGTAAGTGCTTATATGAAAGTTGGCTATTTTGTTTCTAGTGGATCTTTTGCACTCAGTTAAAAATGCCCCTTCAAAATATTTTTATCTTGACACCTGAGTGTTTTGGCCACCTCCTTAAATTTCTGCAGGCTAGTGCCCCACTTAACCTTCCCCTAGTCCCAGCCCCGATAATAATGCTCAGGAAACCAAACTTGAATTTGAGAATAGGGCATCTCAGGATCCTGTTTATGTGCTTCCCTCTTCCGTTCCCCTGAGGGACTGACAGCATCGTGGGTTTGTCTCACCATTCTTGCTTTGCTTTGTGGGCCACCTCACACGTGCAAGTCTCTAAACAATATATAGTTTAGTTTTGCATGATTTGGCTTCACAGAAATGGAATCATCCCTCACATATTCTGTGGCTTTTCCCCCTTGAAAACTCTGGTTTTGAGATTCATTCAGGTCCATATAAATAATTGTAGATTATTTTCATACTGTCACATCCTGTGTTTCACCAGCTCTAAGACGCACGTGTCCCCCCACAGCTCAAAACCACCGAAGCTGGGCTGACTTTCAGCTTCTGGCACCTCTTGGTCACTCTCCTCCTGGCAGGGTTTCAGGCTGTCATCATTTACCGCCCATCCATTGCACACAGACATGGCTCTTCATAATTTTGTCACTTCTGAGGGCCTCTGCTGTTTTGATCTTACATGAGTTGAGTTTCACTGGAGTTGAAAAAGTTTTACACAGAAAGGTGTAAGAACAGAGCCGCATGATATATGATAAAATATGTCTAAATAAGTCTAAAAGGTATTTTACTTATTTTTTAATAATTTTTTTGGTTTATTTTTCTGGCTGCACTGCATCTTCACTGATTCGTGAGCTTTTCACTAGTTACAGTATTCTGTAAGTAGTGCACAGAGCTTCTCATGATGGTGGCTTTTCTTACTGTGGAGCATGGGCTTTAGGGCTGATGGACTTCAGTAGCTGCGGCTTTCAGGCGCTAGCGCACTTGCTCGAGGGTTGTGGTGCACAAGCTTAGCTGTTTGGCAGCAAGTGAAATCTTCACCGATCAGGGACTGAACCTGTGTCTCCTGCATTGGCAGGTGGATTCTTCACCACTGAATCACCAGGGAAGCCCTAAAACATATTTTATTTTATTTTAATTTTTTTTAATTTAAATTTATTTATTTTAATTGGAGGCTAATTACTTTACAATATTGTATTGGTTCTGCCACACAAAAACATGAATCCGCCACGGGCGTACACATGTTCCCCATCCTGAACTCCCCCTCCCACCTCCCTCCCTGTACCATCCCTCGGGGTCATCCCAGTGCACCAGCCCCAAGGATCCTGTATCGATCCTGGACTGGCGATCTGTTTCTTGTATGATATTGTACATGTTTCCATGCTATTCCCTCAAATCATCCCACCCTCTCCCTCTCCCACAGAGTCCAAAAGACCGTTCTATACATCTGTGTCTCTTTTGCTGTCTCGCATACAGGGTTATCGTTCAGTTCAGTCGCTCAGTCGTGACTGAACTTTTGCTCCTTTGCTTTTCCCTTCTCTTCTTTTCACAGCTATTTGTAAGTCCTCCCCAGACAGCCGTTTTCCTTTTTTATATTTCTTTTCCATGGGGATGGTCTTGATCCCTGTCTCCTGTACAGTGTCACGAACCTCATTCCGTAGTTCATCAGGCACTCTATCTATCAGATCTAGTCCCTTAATTCTATTTTTCACTTCCACTATATTATCAGAAGGGATTTGATTTAGGTAGGTCATACCTGAATAGTCTAGTGGTTTTCCCTACTTTCTTCAATTTAAGTCTGAATTTGGCAATAAGGAGCTCATGATCTGAGCCACAGTCAGCTCGTGGTCTTGTTTTTGCTGACTGAATAGAGCTTCTCCATCTTTGGCTGCAAAGAATATAATCAATCTGATTTCGGTGTTGACCATCTGGTGATGTCCATGTGTAGAGTCTTCTCTTGTGTTGTTGGAAGAGGGTGTTTGCTATGACCAGTGCATTTTCTTGGCAAAACTCTATTAGCCTTTGTCCTGCTTCATTCCATATTCCAAGGCCAAATTTGCCTGGGTTATAGTTATCATCTTTCTAAATTCCATATATATGCGTTAGTGTACTATATTGGTGTTTTTCTTTCTGGCTTACTTCACTCTGTATAATAGGCTCCAGTTTCATCCACCTCATTAGAACTGACTCAAATGTATTCTTTTAAATGGCTAATACTCCATTGTATATATATACTACAGCTTTATTATCCATTCATCTGCTGGTGGACATCCAGGTTGCATCCTGGCTATTATAAACAGTGCTGCAGTGAACATTGGGGTACACGTTTCTCTTTCAATTCTGGTTTCCTCGGTGTGTATGCCCAGCAGTGGGATTGCTGAGTCATAAGGCATTTCTATTTCCAGTTTTTTAAGGAATGTTCACACTGTTCTCCATAGTGCCTGTACTAGTTTGCATTCCCACCAACAGTGTACGAGGGTTCCCTTTTCTCCACACCCTCTCCAGCATTTATTGCTTGTAGACTTTTGGATAGCAGCCATTCTGACTGGCATGAAATGGTACCTTATTGTGGTCTTGATTTGCATTTCTCTGATAATGAGTGATGTTGAGCATCTTTTCATGTGTTTGTTAGCCATCTGTATGTCTTCTTTGGAGAAATGTCTGTTTAGTTCTTTGGCCCATTTTTTGATTGGGTCGATTATTTTTCTGGAATTCAGCTGCAGGAGTTGCTTGTATATTTTTGAGATTAGTTCTTTGTCAGTTGCTTCATTTGCTATTATTTTCTCCCATTCTGAAGGCTGTCTTTTCACCTTGCTTATAGTTTCCTTTGTTGTGCAGAAGCTTTTAATTTTAATTAGGTCCTATTTGTTTATTTTTGCTTTTATTTCCAGTATTCTGGGAGGTGGGTCATAGAGGATCCTGCTGTGATTTATGTCGGAGAGTGTCTTGCCTATGTTCTTCTCTAAGAGTTTTATAGTTTCTGGTCTTACAGTTAGATCTTTAATCCATTTTGAGTTTATTTTTGTGTATGGTGTTAGAAAGTGTTGTAGTTTCATTCTTTTACAAGTGGTTGACCAGTTTTCCCAGCACCACTTGTTAAAGAGATTGTCTTTAATCCATTGTATATTCTTGCCTCCTTTGTCAAAGATAAGTTGTCCATAGGTGCGTGGATTTATCTCTGGGCTTTCTATTTTGTTCCATTGATCTATGTTTCTGTCTTTGTGCCAGTACCATACTGTCTTGATGACTGTGGCTTTGTAGTAGAACCTGAAGTCAGGCAGGAAAGTAACATCAAATTTAAAAGTTTTAAGTGTAAGAAAGCACCGTGTCCTAGATAATTGGTAGCCTCTCTCTATCTTCAGTTCAGTCCAGTTCAGTTGCTCAGTTGTGTCTGACTCTTTGCGACCCCATGAACCACAGCACACCAGGCCTCCCTGTCCATCACCAACTCCCGGAGTTTACCCAAACTCATGTCCATTGAGTTGGTGATGCCACCTAACCATCTCATCCTCTGTTGTCCCCTTCTCCTCCTGCCTTCAATCTTTCCCAACATCAGGGTCTTTTCAAATGAGTCAGCTTTTCACATCAGGTGGCCAAAATATTGGAGTTTCAGCTTCAACATCAGTCCTTCCAATGAACACCCAGGACTGATTTCTTTTAGGATGGACTTTTTGGATCTCCTTGCAGTCCAAGGGACTCAAGAGTCTTCTCCAACACCACAGTTCAAAAGCATCAATTCTTCAACGCTCAGCTTTCTTCACAGTCCAACTCTCACATCCATACATGACCATTGGAAAAACCATAGCCTTGACTAGACGGACCTTAGTAATGTACGGCAAAGTAATGTCTCTGCTTTTGAATATGCTATCTAGGTTGATCATAACTTTCCTTCCAAGGAGTAAGCGTCTTTTAATTTCATGGCTGCAATCACCATCCGCAGTGATTTTGGAGCCCAAAAAAATAAAGTCTGACACTGTTTCCACTGTTTCCCCATCTATTTCCCATGAAGTGATGGGACTGGATGCCATGATCTTCGTTTTCTGAATGTTAAGCTTTAAACCAACTTTTTCGCTCTCCTCTTTCACTTTCATCAAGAGGCTTTTTAGTTCCTATTCACTTTCTGCCATAAAGGTGGTGTCATCTGCATATCTGAGGTTATTGATATTTCTCCCGGCAATCTTGATTCCAGCTTGTGTTTCTTCCAGTCAAGTGTCTCTCATGATGTACTCTGCATAGAAGTTAAATAAGCAGGGTGACAGTATACAGCCTTGACGTACTCCTTTTCCTATTTGGAACCAGCCTGTTGTTCCATGTCCAGTTCTAACTGTTGCTTCTTGACCTGCATACAGATTTCTCAAGAGGCAGGTCAGGTGGTCTGGTATTCCCATCTCTTTCAGAATTGTCCACAGTTTATTGTGATCCACACAGTCAAAGGCTTTGGCATAGTCAATAAAGCAGAAATAGATGTTTTTCTTAGTGATTCATAAATTGATGACCTTACACTCAATAGCATCTTAAAAGCCAGTGAAATATGGTAATATTCCATTGTATGAATAGGCCACAGTGAATGCACACGTTCCTCTGTGGATGGATGTTGGGATATTTTCCCCTCTTTATTTATTTTTGGCTGTGCTGGTTCTTCGTTGCTGCACTTGGATTTTCTCCAGTTGCGGGGCTATTTTCTAGTTGCTCTGCACAGGCTTCTCATTGCAGTGACTTGCTACAGAGCACGGGCTCTCGGGCGTGCAGGCTCAGTAGCTGTGGTACACGGGCTTGGTCGCCCTGTAGCATGGGGAAACTTCCCAGACCAGGCGTCGAACCTGTGTCCCCTGCACTGGCAGACAGATTCTTAACCGCTGGACTGCCAGGGAAGTCCCTTTTCCCTGGTTTCTACTGAAGCTTTCAACTCGAGGTCAGAGTTTCTTAGCTTCAAAACTATTGACACTTGAGGACAAGTCATTTTTCGTGGTGGGGCCTATCTTGTCTGTCTTAGGATGTTTAGCAGCACCCCTGGCCTCTCCCTCTGAGATGGCAGGAGCACCCTTCCCCCAAAAAGCACATTTCAGAAACCAGAAGCTCTTCAGACATTGCCAGCCTTCCTCCAGGGGCAAAAATCACCCCTTGGCTGAGCACCGCATGACCAGAGGATGTATGGTTGGCGGCCACAGTGGCTGCCTCAATTAATGTGTTCACCCAGTGAAGCACGGGGGCTCTCCATCCTCCCTACTCTTGCCAGCTTTCATTAGGCCAGACTGTTGAACTTCTTTGCCCTTGTGGTGAGAATAACACTGCGTCTGGGCTTTGTTTCTGTTTGCGTTTTCCCGGTTGCCAGTGTGGTTGAGGATCTTTTCAAAAGTGTTTTGACCTCTCATGTTTCCTCCTCTGTGTCTTTGGCCCCCCCCCCCTTTTTTTCCCCCCTAACGAGTTGTTTTCTTTTTTTTTTTTTTTCACCTTATTGATTTTAGGGACTAAAAATATTCTGAGTTCTAATTCTTTGTTATATGTGTGGTAAATATCTTCTGATTTGTGGCATACCTTCTCACTTTATTGTCTCTTTTGATGAATAGAAGTTTTTAACATTAATGTAGTCAGATGTATCATTTCTTTCCTTTATGGCTTTTGCTTTTAAGAAATCTTATTTAATAAATCTTATTTAATAATCTGCCCTGAAGGCATAAACACATTGCCCTGTCCACCTGGAATTGATTTTGATGTATGGTGTAAGGGCAGCTCTCTTTCATTTTTCCTTCCCCAAATGGGTAGCCAGTTTCCCAGCATCACTTATCAAACAGGCTTCCTTTTGCCCCACTAATCTGCATTTCACCTTGTTATTGGTCAGGTGCCTAAGTTCACTCAGGACCATTCCTGTACTTTTTATTCTTTTCCACTAGTTGTCACTTCTTCGTATCCCTATGTTTTTTTCAAGTATATCTGAATAATTTTGAAAATTTTGTTTTAATTTTCTTTTAAAAGTAGTCTGTCTTAAATGCACTGGGGTATCTCAGAGCAGAAAAGGACACTGAGGAAAAAACTAGTGAAATACAAATAAAGCCTGGTGTTTACTGAATAGCAGTATACCAACATTGGTTTGTTAGTCTTGACAGAGGTACTGTGTTTATGGAAGAAGCTGCATGAAAGGTATATGGGAATTCTCTGTACTATCTTTGCAAAGTAGTACGTTGATTAAAACAGATTTCTCTCATTTAAAAAAAAACTTTTTTTTTTTGCCTTCTGTTACTAACACCATCTCTAATGCCTTCTCTAATCCTTACATCCATCACTTACTTTTACATTTTTTAATTTATCATCTCTCGGCTTTAAACCATTTGTCCTAATCTTCGAGCTCTTTTGCCCTCCATCTTTTAAATTTCTGCTTCCTTGACTGATAGTCATTTTTTATTTTCAGTCTCTTTTCTTTTCTCTCACTACATAAGGCAAACACTCTTACTGTCTTCTGCTTATTGACATCCTGACTCATTTTGAACTTACGGGTTGTTCATCGCTTTAATTCGCTCTCACCTTTCATCTCTTCATAGCCATCTACCCTCCCTTTAAAATGTTATATATTTTAAATATATAATATTATTACATATTATATAAATACATATTAAAATATGTGATATTTCTCTCCTCTGCTTCTCTCTGAATACCTTTTTTTAAGTTTTGGTCGTGTTTGTAACAGCAGAAAACCCTGGCCATAGGAAGCCAGCAAGGGGAAAACGCTCAGCTTGAATGGGGATGGGGAGGGGGCGACAGCTGGCCTGCTTCCTCCCTCCCCTGAGTTTTAGCGTTGGACTCTAGCTCTCCAGAGGTCCCCACTTTGGGAGCACTGCCGTGGGGTTAACCCTCTACACGCAACTGTTCTGAGTGCAGACGGCATGTTTGATTTGCTGGGGCAGCAGCCGTCATGTGGCATCTCCTCCTTGAAAGTCCCCGCCCTGGTATCATGGCATCTGGGCCTCCTTCACCTCTGTTGACTGAACTTGATCTCACTGCTCTCATATCCCTGACTTTGGGATGGTCAGACGATCTGCTTCTGGGCCTGACTCAAGTTCTCCAGGAAGATGGGTGTGGTGTATCTCAACGCCGACATTTTCCTTGCCGAGGAAAACACCTTCAGCTTGGAGGTAACCCTAGTGGACTCCAGAGTCCTCAGGGCAGGCCGATCAACTCTGGGACTCTGAGTCTGGGTGTGGCTGATCTAAGGGGACCCAGCCCTGAATTCCTACCTTCCTTGTGGTCAGTTCATGTGACAGTGAAAGTATGACTTGAAATGGACATTCTTCCTCAGTGGGTATATTTCAGCAGCAGGCTGGGGGAGAGACACTTCCTGTAAGATTTTATCCTGAGGGCATCTCTGCCTAGCCACTTTCTGCTTGAAGTGAAATTTCTTCTCCTTTACATCTTGGCCTGGCAACCGTCTGCCTTCATGATTGGCTTGTGGAAGTTGGTGGCTGATGAATGCCTGGTGGGGGCTTTCAGATTCTACAGGAAACCTGAGTTTTGTGAGGGCCTTTTAAAGCTCCATCTTACATACCCAACTTTCTCCTTCCATCAGAATAAATAAATCTTTTATGAGGGCTTTAAAAGATTTTTTTTTTAACTTTGGAATTTTGTTTAACGCATGGTAACAGCTCACATTCTGTATAATGCTTTTTAGCTTAAAAGTGCTTTTTCGTTTATAATCTCATTTGATAAATAGTGATAATTATCCCCATTCTGCCCCCAAGGAACTTGTTTCATCTTATTTGTGAGTATGTAGAAAACACTGAGGTTTCATTTGGATTCCGGATGTTAATTAACACTTAGTATGCTTAGAAAAGGAACCGACTAAAGATTATCTAGATTTATTATCATAATATTTAGCATATTGGAATATAGATGAAGAAAAATAATTAGGCATGAAAAATATAGATAAAAGTCAAGATTATTTTTTGATGGAGAAGAAAAGACTTAGATTAATAATAATCACAAAGAAGGATCCTAAAGTTGTTTTTTGAGCTTGTTACTGCTAAGTTGCTTTAGTCATGTCTGACTCTGTGTGACCCCATAGAGGGCAGCCCACCAGGCTGCCCCGTCCCTGGGATTCTCTAGGCCAGAACACTGGAGTGGGTTGCCATTTCCTTCTCTAATGTATGAAAGTGAAAAGTCAAAGTGAAGTCGCTCAGTTGTGTCTGACTCTTAGCAACCCTATGGACTGCAGCCTACCAGGCTCCCCTGTCCATGGGATTTTCCAGAGTCTAAATATTTTTCAAAAACAGAAATAGTTATAAGAGGTCAGGCCATCATCCAGGCTTGTAGTTTTAAAATGGCAGGTTCCAGGCAGCTCCAGACTTGGCTGATCATACACTTTTTCAATAAACTATTCAGAACCTTGTTTTTCCATCTGTCTCTTTCTTGGCAGCCTGGGGAAGAGTTTTACCTTTCATGGAGTCCACTGGCCTGGGTTGCAAATCCTCAGGTCTTTAGTGAATAGATACCAACAGGAAATAGTACTGTTGTCCTTTATCTTCAGGGTCCCTGCTTTTGCAGAAGATATAGTCCTGACCTCTACCTTGTCCAGCTGTCCTTAACACCCTCCATTTTGCCCACCAGGGCCTCTTTTTTTTACCCATTCAGCAACCACACACCCACAAAACCTATGTCCCTGATTCCTCCCTATTGTCACTTCCTAGTGAGTTCTCAAATTGAATCTTTACATTCATGTTTTCCTTCTGGGTCAAAGCCATCACTGCCACAACCACAGTCCCCTAACTCCTCCTCTCCCTTCACCTTCTTCCAATCCATGACCCAGCTGAAGCCAAGATCTGTGCAGAAGGCAACTCTGGTCAGTTCCTCCTGCTTAGAATCCTTTCAAAACCCCCCATTGCTCTCAGGTCAGCGGCGTGCTAAGTCGCTTCAGTTGTGTCCAATCTTTGCGACTGCATGAACTGTACCCCACCAGGCTCCTCTGTCCATGGGATCCTCCAGGCAAGAATACTGGAGTGGGTTGCCATGCCCTACTCCAGGGGATCTTCCCCACCCAAGGACTAAACCCACATCTCTTATGTCTCCTGCATTGGCATGGGGGTTCTTTATCACTAATGCCACCTGGGAAGCCCTAGGTCAGAGACAAAACCCCTCAGTGTGGCCACCAGGCTGTGTGCTCTGGCCCCTCCCTCTCTGGCTTCATTTTGTACCACACACACACACACACACACACACACACACACACACACGCACACTCTGTCTCTCTCTCTCTCCCTCCTGCTCGCTCTCTGCCTCATCTCCACGCTTCCTCTTCCATATGTACTGGTTTCTTTCAGCCCTGCTTATACCGCCCTGTTCTCTTCTGCCCCAGGACGTTTGCACATGCTGCTCTCTCCGCCTGGAACACAACTGAGCACCCATAGTATGTGTCACCCCTCACCCTGCAGTAGCTTTGCGTTTCCATAAGGAGACACTGAGAGACAGTACTCATGGGAGTACATATATTAGGCATGGGTACCATCACTTCCTTAGAATTTCAGGGTTCTCCTTGCTTCCTCCTGGATGTGCTGGAAGGACCTCAAACCTACTTAAGAGAACTCTCCCTGGCCTGTCTATAAACATCCCATGACCCACTTCTGTGTGAGCCCAGTTGGCTGAACAATAAAGCAGATGGTAGCATACTCAGTGAAGCTGGAGGCAGCCCCCCTACTAGAGGACTGGCTAATGTTTCTTATTTTGCATAAAGTTGACTGAAGGGAGCAGAGCTTATGGAGGGTAGGTGCACATTTCTTGATATACCAAGTAAGTCTCTGGGATGATACCAGGACTGAATCGTTTTGACTTCCCACAGGATTCCCTTCACTAACCTACACTGTGGCTCTTATATTTCCTCATCGTTAACTGAAACATTTTAGGATGATCCCAAGAGGGGTATGTGGCAGATGCTGGTTGCCTTGGTAACCAGTATCCTATGGAGGACCTATTTCTGCTTTCAGTAACAGGAAGAATTGTGATTCTCACACTCTCTTGCTTCATTTTTTATATTATAGAAGCAGTGACTGGGTCAGGTGACTGATTGTATTTTCCTCTTTGCATGGGCTACCAGGAAGCTCAAGATCAAATCTTTGGCCAGCTGCCCACAACTGTCAGCTTAAATGCTACATCTGTTCTCTTAGGTTTTAGATTTATTTCCTACTCTCATTTTCTTTTTGCTCAGCATTTTTTATTAGCTCATTCAAAAACCTTTTTTTTTCCTTCTATAATGTCTGCATATAAACAGTTTTAGATTCTTTCTGGAATAAAGAAAGGCATTAAAAATGTACAAATGTTAAGTATCATTGTATATATGGCTACTCACCCCCTCCCCCCACCCCAAGGGCCCATGGGGAGTCTATCATATGACAGGCACTGGTCTACATGATCAGATTTGCATTATGAAGTTTAAATAAAAGGAAAATGAGGCTCAAAGAGGTTGGATAGCTTGCCCAGAGTCACACATCAGCACTGGGCTGAGTCTAGCTTCTTAAAAACTGGGCTTCAAACCACTAGCTTAAGCTTCCTCCAGTGGAGTGCTTGCCTACCTCAGTGCATTGTAATTGTTTGGCTTCTTGTCTTTCTCCCAGATCTGACTGTATTTCAGGAGGACAGTGTTCACACTTGTGTCATATTCCTGGCACTGAGCACCATGTTTAGAGTATAGAAGAAGTTCAATAAATATTTGTTGAGTGGGTATCAGCTTAAACTAGGTTTTGGGAACAATTTCCTCTTATTCCTAAAAGTGGAGTAAGGAACATTTCTAAATTCATGATTCTGAAAATTCCATTTAAAGTTTTTTTTTTTTTTTTTCTGGTGTATAAGGGACCTGGAAGTTTTGTGCAGATATAAGAGAACCTTTTTCAATCAGTGTGAGTTAGTCATGGTTTTGCCTTTGTTCAAGGCAGTGGAAGATATGAACATGTGTTTAATCATGTTTGACCTTGTCTTCTGGGGACAGGGAAAAAAGAAATCTTGATAACTAAATTGCACAACACTCAAATTGCACAAATAGGCTCACTGAGAAGGAGATGCCAGTTGAATAAAATGACTTTCGTTGTCTTATCAAAGAGACTCTCTGCAATAGGATCTTCTGCTTTGCAGCTGTTTGGGGTGCAGTCTGTGAAGGCTAATTGTGAATCCCGATCATGTTGACTCTCTGAGCTCTTGAATTGCGCATGTAAAATAAGATGCAGGAAATGATGATTCAATCCTCAGCAAATCACATCCTAAATCCTGGATTCTTAAGGATTGGGTGCTTTTTTCCACCTCTCCTCTTTTTTTAAGAAATCAAAAGTGTAGAGAATTATGGTGACCTGCCTATGGTTGCATTGGGAGTCATTGGTGGGAATGGTTTGAGTCTCTTCTATGAAGATGGGCTTGAGGTTTGCAGCTGGTGCCATCTTGCTTGTGAGCAACACAGTTATGTAATTTTCATGTGCTGAATGAGATCATCCCTTAGTGCCCGAAAGTTACAGAATAGAGTATGCCAGTGCATCCCCAGGTAAACCATGGAGTGCCTCTGGCCCCTTCATCTGTCTCCCTTTTGCAAATTAGTATTGTGGAGGCTAAAGCATGGAGGTTGTGGATGGTATTGAGGAGAAGGTCTGTGTTATGATGATCATTTTTATATTTGGCTTAGGAATTTTATACTTTTTTTAAACTTTGAAATAACAGTGGGCTCATAAGAAGAGCCCAGATAGTATAGGATTCCTGTGTACTCTTCACTCAGCTTCTCCCAGTGACCTTATCAAATATAGCTATAGTACTGATCTATTACCATTACCAGGAAAATGATCAGTACAGTTCAGTTGAGTTGCTCAGTCATATCCGACTCTTTGTGACCCCATGGACTGCAGCATGCCAGGCTTCCCTGTCCATCACCAGCTCCCAGAGCTTGCTCAAACTCATGTCCATTGAGTCAGTGATGCCATCCAACCATCTCACTGTCTGTTGTCCCCTTCTCCTGCCTTCAGTCTTTCCCAGCATCAGAGTCTTTTCACGTGAGTCAGTTCTTCGTATCAGGTAGCCAAAATAGTGGAGCTTCAGCTTCAGCATCAGTCCTTCCAATGAATATTCATGACTGATCTCCTTTAGGATGGACTGGTTTGATCTCCTTGCAGTCCAAGGGACTCTCAAGAGTCTTCTCCAACACCACAGTTCAAAAGCATAAATTTTTTGGTGCTCAGCTTTCTTTATAGTCCAACTCTCACATCCATACATGACCACTGGAAAAACAATAGCTTTGACTAGATGGACCTTTGTTGGCAAAGTAATGTCTCTGCTTTTTAATATGCTGTCCAGGTTGGTCATAACTTTTCTTCCAAGGAGTAAGCGTCTTTTAATTTCATGGCTGCAGTCATCATCTGCAGTGGTTTTGGAACTGCCTCCTAAAAAACATCACTCACTGTTTCCATTGTTTCCCCATCTATTTGCCATGAAATGATGGGACCAGATGCTGTGATCTTAGTTTTCTGAATGTAGAGTTTTAAGCCAACTTGTTCACTCTCCTCTTTCACTTTCATCAAGAGGCTCTTTAGTTCTTCTTCACTTTCTGCCATAAGGGTGATGTCATCTGTATATCTGAGGTTATTGATATTTCTCCCGGCAATCTTGATTCCAGCTTGTGCTTCATTCAGCCCGGAATTTCTCATGATGTACTCTGCATATAAGTTAAATAAGCAGGGTGACAATATACAGTGTTGACATACTCCTTTCCATATTTGGAACCAGTCTGTTATTCCATGTCCAGTTCTATCTGTTGCTTCCTGATCTGCATACAGACTTCTCAGGAGGCAAGTCAAGTGGTCTAATATTCCCCTCTCTTAAAGAATTTTCCACAGTTTGTTGTGATCCACAGAGCCAAAGGCTTTGCCGTAGTCAATAAAGCAGAAGTAGATGTTTTTCTGGAAATCCCTTGCTTTTTCAATGATCCAACAGATGTTGGCAATTTGATCTCTGGTTCCTCTGCCTTTTCTAAATCCAGCTTGAACATCTGGAAGTTCACGGTTCACATATTGTTGAAGCCTGGCTTGGAGAATTTTGAGCATTACTTTGATAGCATGTGAGATGAGTGCAATTTTGAGGTAGTTTGAACACTCTTTGGCATTGCCTGTCCTTGGGGTTGGAATGAAAACTGACCTTTTCCAGTCCTGTGGCCATGCTGAGTTTTCCAAATTTGCTGGCATATTGAGTGCAGCACTTCCACAGCATAATCTTTCAGGATTTGAATAGTTCAACTGGAATTCTATCACCTTCACTAGCTTTGTTCGTAGTGATGCTTCCTAAGGCCCACTTGACTTCACATTCCAGGATTTCTGGCTCTAGGTGAGTGATCACATCATTGTGGTTATCTGGGTCATGAAGATCTTTTTTGTATAGGTCTTCTGTGTATTCTTGCCACCTCTTCTTATGATATGATACATTGGTATGATACTATTAACTAAAAGAGAAGGTCTGTATTATTTACATGCATATATATGTAGATTTTGGTCATCTGATGCGAACAGCCAGTTCATTGGAAAAGATCCTGATAATGGGAAAGATTGAGGGCAGAAGGAGAAGAGAGCATCAGAGGGCGAAATGGCTGGATGGCATCATCTATGCAATGGACATGAACTTGAACAAACTCTGGGAGATGGTGAGGGACAGGGAGGCCTGGTGTGCTGCAGTCCATGGGGTTGCAAAGAGTCAGACACGACTAGGTGACTGAGCAACAACAATATATGGATGCAATCACTGAATTCTTGCTCCATACCATCCCCTTTGCATGCTGATACCATTTAAGTTCTTGTAAGAACCTGTTGAGGTAGATGCTATCCTAGTCCCCATTTTACAGATGGGGAGAGTGAGACACTGGTTAAAAAAGCTGCCTAAATGCATGCAGCTAGTAAGTGTGCTGTTGTGATACCAACCTGGAATCTGACTCCAGAGCTTACATTCTTAACCTCTTTTCTCTACTGCCTTCCAGCTCAGTAGTAAAATTCTTTGGAAGTAGAGGCTTAGATTATATATCCTCCTACTCTTACTGCAGTGGTTTACCTGTGGTAGGGGCTTACTACATATTTAGGTTTGTTTGGGCTTCCCTTATGGCTCAGCTGGTAAAGAATCTGCCTGCAATGCGAGAGACCTGGGTTTGATCCCTGGGTTGGGAAGATCCCCTGGAGAAGGGAAAGGCTGCCCACTCCAGTATTCCAGCCTAGAAAATTCCATGGACTGTATAGACCTTGGGGTCACAAAGAGTCAGACATGACTGAGCGACTTTCACTTTCACTTTGAATACATGATGGGTAGGGTTTATGAAGCGGGCTTCCCTGGTAGCTCAGCTGGTAAAGAATCCACCTGCAATGCAGGAGACCCTGGTTTGATTCCTGGGTCAGGAAGATCCCATGGAGAAGGGATAGGCTACCCACTCCAGTATTCTTGGGCTTCCCTGGTGGCTCAGATGGTAAAGAATCCGCCTGCAATGTGGAAGACCTGGGTTTGATCCCTGGGTTGGGAAGATCCCTGGGTTGGGAAAATCCCATGGAGAAGCGAACTTCAGTATTCTGGCTTGGAGAATTCCTTGGACAGAGGAGCCTGGCAGGCTACAGTCCATGGGGGTCAAAAAGAGTCAGACATGACTGAGCGACTTTCACTTTCAGGGACTATGGGGTATGACCAGAGTGAATCTTTTTTTCCCTCTACATCTCCAGAACTTGGGGATGGCTAAGTCTAAGCCACAAGAATTAGGAATGAAAGATACTGGGGGAAAAAAGGAAATAGCCACACTTTGGTTATTGGTCATGAACCACTTGATCTGATACCAGCATCCTAAGCCATATTGGCACCGAATGGGCTCACTTTCTGGTGTTTGCCTAACCCATCATGGAGCTAGGAGCAAACCTAACCTACTGCTATCAGGGCACAGATATCTGTTCATCAGGAGCTCTGAGATGTGTGAGCTTCAGTAATAGTTAATCCACAAACTATTGTGCTGCATGTACTTCCTTAATTTCTCCATTTTTCTTTATTTGCCCTTGGTCAACCATGACACAAATGTGTGATCCTGAGGAATATATCAACTAATGACAGTCAATATGAGGTCACTCAAAATGGTACCTGGGGATAATGAATAAGGATAGGGGCAGGAACTAAATAGGATAAATTGACTTCAGTTCAATGAATAATTACTGAACACTCCAATGGGCCAGACACTGCTCATCACTCAGGATCTAGGGACCATTAGGACTAGCTCTAGCTTTCAGGCATCTTGCACATGATGGTGGCAGTTTGGTAGAGGGAAAAAGCTCTCAGACATGGGTTCACATCCCAGTGCCCTCATCATTAACCAACTGATGAACTTTGAGCAAGTCTCTTAACCTCTCTGACCCTCAACTTTCTCATTTATAAAATGAAAGGAAGAGTACCTTCATTAAAGATCAACTGTGATAAAGGAAAGAAGGCAAATGTAAAAGACCTCGTTCCCTACAGTTTCATTTATATGAAATGTCCAGAAAAGCAAATATATAGAGACAGAGAGATTAGTGGGTGCCTGGGGCTGGGAATGGGAATAGTCAGCGACTGTAAATGGGTACAAGGTGTCTCCTGGGGTGATGGAAATGTTCTAAAATTGAGTTGTGACAATGATCACAACTGTGTAAATTTACTGATAGCTCAGTTGGTAAAGAATCCACCTGCAGTGCAGGAGACCCTGGTTCGATTCCTGGGTTGGGAAGATCAGCTGGAGAAGGGAAAGACTACCCACTCCAGTGTTCTTGGGCTTCTCTTGTGGCTCAGCTGGTAAAGAATCCACTTGCAATGTGGGATACCTGGGTTTGATCCCTGGGTTGGGACGATCGCCTGGAGAAGGGAAAGGCTACCCAGTCCAGGGTTCTGGCCTGGAGAACTCCATGGACTGTACAGTCCATGGGGTTGCAGAGAGTTGGACACGAATGAGTGGCTTTCACTTTCACGTTCATTGAACTGTACCCTTAAACTGACTGAATTTTACAAATTTGTAAATTATACCTCAATGCATGCTCAGTCCCTAAGTTATGTCCAACTCTTTGTGATCCCATGGACTGTAGCCCACTAGGCTTCTTTTTCCAGGCAAGAATGACAAGAATGACTTCTAGGCAAGTTGACTACCACCTCCTTCTCCAGGGATATTTCAAAAAAGCTGTTTTAGATGACCCAGAGGGATGGTACAGGGAGGGAGGTGGGAGGGGGGTTCAGGATGGGGAACACGTGTACACCTGTGGCAGATTCATGTTGATGTATGGCAAAACCAATACAATATTGTAAAGTAATTAGTCTCCAATTAAAATAAATAAATTTATATTAAAAAAGTATTCATTGTGAGGCTCAGTGAGATGATGGGAATGGAATCACTTAAGACATTCTGACACACTCTACATGTATTCACTATCATTAGCATTTTCAAAACTGGAAGTTGGCTGCTCTCTGAGGCCAGCTGCACAGAGAAAATGTTGCTGGGGAGTACCGTTGCACCAACTTGGTAGCCTGGCAGTCTAGCAGACATCCTTGTAGTAAATAATGAATATTGAAAGTTGTCAGTTTCTGGAAGATAGGGGCTGGCCTTGAATCTGGGTCTCCCAAAGGCCCTCAAGAAATTCCTCCTTCCAGTAATGGCAATCTGTACTTTTGTGGACCAACTGTCCTGCCAAGAATAACTGGAAATACTGGATAAGATATTTTTAAAAATCTATTTAAAGACATCAGTAAGGTACTCAGTTAGGCTCCCAGAAAGAAAGGTCACACAGAGAAGTGAGCCCATAGTTCGATGCTACTTTTCCACTCAAGTTATTGGTTAAATCCAAAGTGGCGGCCAAGAGATTAGAAAGCTAAGAACTTCCTTCACCTCTTGGGGCTGGAGGAACAAAAATTGGAGCTCAGGACAAACAGAAGAAGACCTTGGTAAATAGTAGTGTGTCCAGTAGGGACCTGAGAGGCTATACTCTAGGAGTAAGGGTAAACTAGAAACATGCCCATAAAGCTAAGCTTCAAATCTCATCAGTCCCTGGTTGGATTAACATGATTTCCCCCTTCCTTAACTGCCTGCCAAAAGCAGAAGCAAAAATCTCCAGCCCTTTCTGGAGAAAAATAACATTATCTAGAATCTCGAATTACCTCAATTTTCAGACAATTTTGGGAATTCAGTAAAAAAACAAAAAACAAACAAAAAACAAACTATACCAAGCATATTAGGAGGCAAAACCACATGACTTAAAACCAAAAGGAAAGGATGGACCAGAGGAGTTATTTGAGGGCTTTGTCTTTTGTTTTATTAAGATTTAATTTCTTAATTCATGTGATTCAAGATTTGTCAGAGTTAGAAGCTGTCTCCTCAATTAGCCTAGGTCTAATTTAGCTTTTATAAGATCAACGCTATTGAGGTATAACAAGTTGCACCCATTTAAATTTGCTGTTTGATGGATTTTCATAAGTGTATTCATCTAGGTAACCACCATCACAATGAAGATATAGAACATTTTCATCATTCCAAAAAATTCTTCAGTATCCCTTTGCAGTTAATCTCTTCATCTTCCCAGTCCCATCAACCATTATCTTCTCTATGTCACTATACATTATTTTGTACTTTATAAAACTTCATTTAATAGATTCATATGGTATGTATTCCTTTGTGTCTGACTTTTTTCACACTCAGCATAATGTTTCTGAAACTCATTTCTGTTGTTACAGTTATCAGTGTTTTTTTATTTTTATTGCTTATATTTCGTTGTAAGACATGGATTTTAAATAACTATAATTAAGATACATAAGAAATTTGATGACAAGATAGAGAATTTTAGCGGAGATCTGGAAACGAGAAAAAAAATCAAATGAGCATTCTATAAATGAAAGGTATAATAATAGAAATTAAATATGTGGCTTCAAAAATTAGCAAGTTAGGCATGTTGAAGAGAGAATTAGTGAACTGGAAGATGGGTCAGAAGAAAATACTCAGACCTAAGCACAAAGGGAGAATATTGTAAAGTAATTAACCTCCAATTAAAATAAATAAATTTATATTATAAAAAGATAGAGAAAATATTGAGAAGAATATATGTGAGACATATGGGAGATGCTTTGATGGTCTAATATACTTGTAGTTGGGATTTCAGAAGGGGAGGAGATAAAGAGACAAAAGCAACATGCAAAGTGATAATGATAGAGAAATTTCCAAAAATGACAAAAGATGTCAAGCTAAGAAGTGCCTTGAACCCCAAATAGAATGAATACACAGAAAGAATACACCCAAGGACCTCTTAGTAAAACTGATAAGATCCAGTTCCTGTTTCACAGAGGACTCTCAGTCATTGCTTGTTACATGCATGTATGTGTGAATGAATCATGAAGGAAAGGAAAGAGGAAAAGAATTAAAAATGGAAGGAAGATGAATCGTGGAGCCCAGATTTCTTTCCCTGACTTGCCATGTGTAGTAGGTAGTTTCCTGGGAAACAGAACCTGAGGTGGAAATTACCATGGGAAGTTTCTTGACCACTGCTGGAATCTACAGCGAGGGGCGAGTAAAGGATGCAAACTGGGCAAAAGGACCATAGCAGAGGCTGCGGAATCTGCTCCCAAGATGGTGTGCTTAGATGGCTAGCAAGCTGTTGCTGGCTTTTGGCAGCAAGACTTCATTTCTCTCCATGTGTATCTTTCTGTAGGGCTCTTTGAGTGGCCTCATGACACAGCAGCCTGAGTTTCACAGGAGCTAGTTCCCTCCTCTCCCCATCGTGTTGGTCTCTCCAATCTGCTTTGTTCCAAGGTGAGCAGAGTCGTAAACTGATGTTTTACTGAAGACTAGAAACTTGGGGATGGACAGGTAATGGAGGAAGGGAAGGGGAAATGGCAAAGAATGGTAAAGCGTTTAGCACTGCTCAGCAGATCGTACTCTTCTCAAGGTGCTGGGTCATTGGACAGAATTTAACCCGTGTGTCTGAGCTGCTCTTAGGTCTTTAAAACATAGCAAGTTCTTCTAGACCAAAATGGAATATGATGCCTGAATGGGTTGTATAACTGGAGAGAAGGGAACATGCCTTCTCAGCACTCTGGGTATATTTCACCAGGAGAATACTAGTGGGTGGTCACCTCTGCTTTTACCCTAAGATTCTTCTCTCTGTAGCAGGTCCACTGAAGTGGGGAACACCCCATACACCAAGGGTGTTCCTGGTGTATGCTGGGTGTTCCTGGTGTGTGTGCTGAGTATTTCTGGTCCATATATTTGGTGTTCCTGGTGTGTATAGTAGATGTTCCTGGTGTATATATGGGGTGTTCCCGGTATTTATATTGGGTGTGTATGTACCCAAGTGTGTATGTTGGGGTGAGAGGCGAAGAGAATGAAATAAATGTTCTTTTAAAATAAATTTTATCACCATTGCAACCACTATTAACAAATTCGGGGCAAGTCTTGGCACGTCAGAAAAGATGTCAGGACAGGAAGCAGACAGCAAGTGTTTCCACACTCCCATATTAATAGAGAGATAACACTCAGAATATCCAAGTAAATTTCAGAGGCAGTGGTGACATTTCCAGAATAAACATTAGTTAAACACTTATGAACGACCGTCAAAATTATTTCATGGGTGTAAATTAAAAGCCAGCCCTGTAATGTTGATTCATTTTCCTCTCCCCAAGTTCCCACAGTTGAATGCGAAAAAGTATGACAGGAAGATATTAAGCGACCTTTCTCCACATGGAGATGTCAATTGCCTTCCCTTTTATCATCTATGAGGTTCCTTTTTCAACAGGATCTATCATTTACTCCTAATAGTGATATTAAATTCACATTTTATCAGATGATGAACTAAAGTTCTGAGCGGCCCACCCAAGGAGAAGTATTTCAGAGAGTTTCAGGGCATTTTTTTTTTTTTTAATCCAGCCTGAACAAGTCCAGTCAATTCTGTTATCCATTTTTAATCTTTATTCTGTGTGTCTTATGCATAGATCAGGTTTTCTCCAGATTTTTACAGCTTTTTATTTTAATTACAAAAAGTAATTTATGCTATTACAACAAATTCAGACAAAACAAGTGTATCACATAAAAAAGTCTAAAGTTCCACCATCAGGGTATGTCCACATAAACCAGTCTGAGTCTATCCTTCCTGAATTTTTTTTTCTATACATATAGTAGTATTCTATTTTAAAAATGTTTTGACAGTTTGTATATTTTCACTTAATATATCAAGGACATCTTTTCACATTATCTGTATATGTCCATGCTTTTAAAGACATATTTCATACTTTGGATACAACTTAATTTATTTGCTTCCATATTTTTTAAATTTGAGGACAGTTGATTTATAATATTATATTGGTTTTGGGTGGGCAACATGGTGAATTTGATATTTTTGTAGATTATACCCCATTTAAAGTGATTATAAAATATTAGCTGTATTTCCCTGTGCTGTGCATTAATTACATCCTCCTATCTTATTTATTTTATATCTAGTATTTTTATCTAGTATTTTATATCTAGTATTCTAGTATCTTTATCCCCTTACCCTATCTTGCCCCTCCCCTACCCCCTCCTCATTAATAACCATTGGTTGGTTCTGTGTGAGTCTGTTTTATTATTAAAATTGTGCCCATATTTTACTGAACTGTTGTTACCACAACATCTCATATGCAGCTCTCTTAGCATAATGTTCATTGTTTTAGCCTGTCTTGGAACACAGCGTCTAAGGCAAGGATTAAGTGCTAATGCTTTGTTTGGGTGGTGCAATCCAGGGCATCAAGAGTGAGAAAATAAAGGAAGAAGGAGAAGCAATGCCATCCTGGCCAGTGGTCCACTGTGAGCCTCACAGAAGCATCACATCACTCGGCAGGTGTGTCTGCTCTTCCATGTGGGATGTCCTAGGACAAGCTGGGCAGAGAAACTGTACCTCAAGAGCTGACCACTCAGGGGAGGGAGGGAGACAAAATGCATCTGCCCACCGGCCTCTCTCAGCCTGTCTTCCGGGGGTCGTGGTTCATCCTGCTGTGCATTAAGCCTCCCACCCTTACAGGTTGTGTCTCTCAGCCCATTTGGTAGCTGCTCAGAGGCCAGGTCCCCTGCCTCATGGGATGGTGGTGTTTCTTCTTTTCCTGTTAATTTATTTTGTTGAAGTATAGTTGATTTACAATGTTGTGTTAATTTCTACTGTGCAGCAAAGTGATCCTGTGATACATAGTTATACCCTCCGTTACATATTCTTTCCCATCACGGTTTACCACAGGATATTGCATATACTTCCCAGTAGTGTTCCCCGCCACCCCACCCCGGGGCCAGTACAGGAGGCTGCAGAAGCTCCGAATGTGTTGTTGATCAGCCTCAGGTGACTAAACAACGCAGGCCCCATGGGATGGGTCTGAAGGCAGTTGGTGCAGAATGAGGTTTCAGGAGGCACCATTCAGTTCTGTTGCTCAGTTGTGTCCAACTCTTTGCGACCCCATGGACTGCAGCACACCAGGCTTCCCTGTTCATCACCAGATCTCGGAGTTGCTCAAACTTATGTCCATCGAGTCAGTGATGCAATCCAACTGTTTTATCCTCTGTCGTCCCCTTCTCCTCCCGCCTTCAATCATCCCTAGCATAATGGTCTTTTCCAGTGAGTCAGTTGGAGTACTGGAGCTTCAGCTTCAGCATCAGCCCTTCCAATGAGTATTCAGTGTTGATATCCTTTGGGATTGACTGGTTTGATCTCCTTGCAGTCCAAGGGACTCTCAAGAGTCTTCTCCAACACCACAGTTCAAAAACATCAATATTTCAGTGCTCAGCTTTCTTTATGGTCCAACTCTTACATCCATATATGATTGCTGGAGAAACCATAGCTTTGACTAGATGGACATTTGTCAGCAAAGTAATGTCTCTGCTTTTTAATATGTAATCTAGGTTGGTCATAGCTTTTAAGCCAGGGAGTAAGCATCTTTTAATTTCATGGCTGTAGTCACCATCTGCAGTGATTTTGGAGCCCCAGAAAATAAAGTCTCTGACTGTTTCCATTGTTTCCCCATCTTTTTGCCTGATGGGACTGTGATCTTAGTTTTTTGAACGTTGAGAGGCCAGTGATGTGTGTCAAATAAACTCATACTTCTATAAAATGTATTACTAGAAGAATTGTTCATTCAAAGGTTATGTGCATATAGAATTTTGATAGATTTCAATGAATTTCTTTCTAAAAAGGTCCTACAGATTTGTAGTCTCATAAGAGAGCATGAGAGAGTCATTTATTATACTTTCACCAACTCAGGATACTGTCAGTCTTCATCGAGGTTTCCAACTTGATAGGTGAAAATGGTTTTGGTTTCACCTGTGATTATTTATTAGTGAGGTTAAACATTTCTTTCATAGACGTATTGGTCATTGTTTTTTGTTGTTGTTGTTTGTTTTTTCTGTGAATTGCCCATTCATATGTCTTGGAACAACTTCAACTTTTCTATTTTCTAGCAAGTTCCTGGATGCTTTTTCTAGGGAGTATAAATGCATTTAAGTATTGTTCAGAGGGACCCTAGAGAAAGGAAAACTTCTGCCAAAAAAGAACTGCAAAGTCAAATACAAATGTGATTTTTTTTTCTGTATTTTTATTGTGGTAAAATATATGTAACATAAAACTTAATATTTTAACATTTTTTAAGCATAGAGTTCTGTGGCATTAACCATATTTGCATTTCTGGGCAACCATTCAGTTCAGTTCAGTTGCTCAGTCATGTCCAACTCTTTACGACCCTGTAATTGCAGCACGCCAGGCCTCCTGTCCATCACCAAATCCCAGAGTTCACTCAGACTCACGTCCATCGAGTCAGTGATGCCATCCAGCCATCTCATCCTCTGTCGTCCCCTTCTCCTCCTGCCCCCAATCCCTTCCAGCATCAGAGTCTTTTCCAATGAGTCAACTCTTCTCATGAGGTGGCCAAAGTACTGGAGTTTCAGCTTTAGTATCCTTCCTTCCAAAGAAATCCCAGGGCTGATCTTCAGAATGGACTGGTTAGATCTCCTTGCAGTCCACGGGACTCTCAAGAGTCTTCTACAACACCACAGTTCAAAAGCATCAATTCTTCGGCGTTCAGCTTTCTTCACAGTCCAACTCTCACATCCATACATGACTACTGGCAAAACCATAGCCTTGATTAGACAGACATTTGTTGGCAAAATAATGTCTCTGTTTTTCAATATGCTGTCTAAGTTGGTCATAACTTTTCTTCCAAGGAGTAAGCGTCTTTTAATTTCATGGCTGCAATCACCATCTGCAGTGATTTGGGAGCCCCGCACCGCCCCCCACCCCGCCAAAATAAAGTCTGACACTGTTTCCACTGTTTCCCCATCTATTTCCCATGAAGTGATGGGACCAGATGCCATGATCCTTGTTTTCTGAGTGTTGAGCTTTAAGCCAACTTTCTCATTCTCCTCTTTCACTTTCATCAAGAGGCTATTTAGTTCATCTTCACTTTCTCCCATAAGGGTTGTGTCATCTGCATATATGAGGTTATTGTTGTTTCTCCCAGCAATCTTGATTCCAGCTTGTGTTTCTTCCAGCCCAGCATTTCTCATGATGTACTCTGCATATAAGTTAAAAAAGCAGGGTGACAATATACAGCCTTGACATACTCCTTTTCCTATTTGGAACCAGTCTGTTGTTCCATGTCCAGTTCTAACTGTTGCTTCCTGACCTGCATATAGGTTTCTCAAGAGGCGGGTCAGGTGGTCTGGTATTCTTATCTCTTTCAGAATTTTCCACAGTTTATTGTGATCCACACAGTCAAAGGCTTTGGCATAGTCAATAAAACAGAAATAGGTGTTTATCTGGAACTCTCTTGCTTTTTCAATGATCCAGCAGATGTTGGCAATTTGATCTCTGGTTCCTCTGCCTTTTCTAAATCCAGCTTGGACATCTGGAAGTTCACAGTTCACATATTCCTGAAGCCTAGCTTGGAGAATTTTGAGCATTACTTTACTAGCATGTGAGATGAGTGCAATTGTGCAGTAGTTTGAGCATTCTTTGGCATTGCCTTTCTTTGGGATTGGAATGAAAACTGACCTTTTCCAGTCCTGTGGCCACTGCTGAGTTTTCCAAATGTGCTGGCATATTGGGTGCAGCACTTTCACAGGGTCATCTTTCAGGATTTGAAACAGCTCCACTGGAATTCCATCACCTCCACTAGCTTTGTTCGTAGTGATGCTTTCTAAGGCCCACTTGACTTCACATTCCAGGATGTCTGGCTCTAGTTGAGTGATCACACCATCGTGATTATGTTGGACTTGAAGATCTTTTTTGTACAGTTCTTTTGTGTATTCTTGGCACCTCTTCTTAATATCTTCTGCTTCTGTTAGGTCCAGACCATTTCTGTCCTTTATTGAGCCCATCTTTGCATGAAATGTTCCCTTGGTATCTCTAATTTTCTTGAAGAGATCTCTAGTCTTTCCCATTCTGTTCTTTTCCTCTATTTCTTTGCATTGATTACTGAGGAAGGCTTTCTTATCTCTTCTTGCTATTCTTGAGAACTCTGCATTCAGATGCTTATATCTTTCCTTTTCTCCTTTGCTTTTCGCTTCTCTTCTTTTCACGGCTATTTGTAAGCCCTCCCCAGACAGCCATTTTGCTTTTTTGCATTTCTTTTCCATGGGGATGGTCTTGATCCTTGTCTCCTGTACAATGTCATGAACCTCTGTCCATAGTTCATCAGGCACTCTATCTATCAGATCTAGGCCCTTAAATCTATTTCTCACTTCTACTGTATAATCATAAGGGATTTGATTTAGGTCATACCTGAATGGTCTAGTAGTTTTCCCTACTTTCTTCAATTTAAGTCTGAATTTGGCAATGAGGAGCTCATGATCTGAGCCACAGTCAGCTCTGGGTCTTGTTTTTTCTGACTGAATATAGCTTCTCCATCTTTGGCTGCAAAGAATATAATCAATCTGATTTCGGTGTTGACCATCTGGTGATGTCCATGTGTAGAGTCTTCTCTTGTGTTGTTGGAAGAGGGTGTTTTCTATGACCAGTGCGTTCTTTTGGCAAAACTCTATTAGCCTTTGTCCTGCTTCATTCCGTAACCAAGGCCAAATTTGCCTGTTACTCCAGGTGTTTCTTGACTTCCTACTTTTGCATTCCAGTCCCCTATAATGAAAAGGACATCATTTTTGGGTGTTCTAAAAGATCTTGTAGGTCTTCATAGAACCATTCAACTTCAGCTTCTTCAGCATTACTGGTTGGGGCATAGACTTGGATTACTGTGATATTGAATGGTTTGCCTTGGAAACGAACAGAGATCATTCTGTTGTTTTTGAGATTGCATCCAAGTACTTCATTTCGGACTCTTTTGTTGACCATGATGGCTACTCCATTTCTTCTGAGGGATTCCTGCCTGCAGTAGTAGATATAATGGTCATCTGAGTTAAATTCACCCATTCCAGTCCATTTTAGTTCACTGATTCCTAGAATGTCAACGTTCGCTCTTACCATCTCTTGTTTGACCACTTCCAATTTCCCTTGATTCATGGACCTGACATTCCAGGTTCCTATGCAATATTGCTTTTTACAGCATCAGACCTTGCTTCTGTCACCAGTCACATCCATAGCTGGGTATTATTTTTGCTTTGACTCCATCCCTTCATTCTTTCTGGAGTTATTTCTCCACTGATCCACTGCCCCTCAGGCACAGGGTCCTCCCAGCTTCTGCCCCTGACCTCGGACATGGAGTAGCTCCTCTCGGCCGCGCTCTGTGCGCCGGTTGCAGCCGCCCACGCTATCGGCAACCATTACTGACATCCAATTCCAGAACATTTTCATCTTCCCAAACAGAAATTCTGTGCCCATTTAGTACTAACTTCTCATTCCTCCTCTGCTCATTCCCTGGAAACCATCATTGTACTTCCTGTCTCTGTGATGTTGACTACTCCAAGTATCTCCTATCAGTGGGCTCAGACAAGATTTGGTCTTTTGTGACTTACTGATGTCACTAAGCATAATACCTTCAAGGTTCAGCCAGATTTTAGCATGCATCAGAATTTCCATCCTCTTTGAGGTGGAATACAAGTGTGACTTTGAATTATCACTGGTTAGGATTGTCTGTGGGATTCCCTGGTGGCTCAGATGGTAAAGAATCCACCTGCAGTGCAGAGACCTGAGTTCAATCCCTGAGTTGGAAAGATTCTCTGGATGAGGGCATGGCAACCCACTCCAATATCCTTGCCTGGAGAATCCCATGGACAGAAGAGCCTGGCCGGCTACAGTCCATGGGGTCGCAAAGAGTCAGACACGACAGAGCAGCTAAGCACAGCACAGGATTTCCTGTAGTTTTCTAGTAGAGCATGGATTTCTGAAGCCATCCTTGGAAGAGGCCCCAAGTGGCTATCTGAGCACTGGGTTCAGCCATCACTTCTGCTCCAGATCTGTTTTTTCTTGGCCATGTCATGGCTCCTAGGCACCCCCAGGTGTCCCCTCACCTTCTCTATCTGCTTCCTGTGAACATAAGGTTTATTAGCGCTTACCTCTGCCTTGACCCTCCACTTCTCACCCTACTTACTGATGGCAGACAGTCTACAATGAATACACACACGTGTGTGTGTGTCTTTTCAAGTACTGACAGATTTCTCTCATGCTGAGGGGCATGATTTGACTAATTTAGAAATTTTGAAAGAGACCATATGTTAACCCTGGAATTGCCATGCCCTGTGGGACCTTCTAAGCTTTCTTTTGTAAATCCAGAACCAAGTTACAATTGCCCAAGCTTCCCTTGGGGCTTCCCAGGTAGCGCCAGGGGTAAAGAACCTGCCTACAATGCAGGAGCCACAAAAGATGCAGTTTCAATCCCTGGGTTGGTAAGATCCCCTGGAAGGGGGCACAGCAACCTACTCCAGTATTGTATTCTTGCCTGGAGAATCCCATGGACAAAGGAGCCTGGCGGGCTACAGTTTAGAGGATCACAAAAAGGTGGACACGACTGAACAACTTAGCATGGCAAGCTTCCCTTGAGACTGCCACCCCGCCCCACTCATGGGTTCCTACTCCTTGCAGGCTTCATTTCACAACTCCAAGCCCACATGTGGTGCTGAGGCTAAGAGGAGAGGAGGGAGGAATGATGATTTCAGTTTCATTTAAAATTTAAAGTTAACAAGAACTTGATTTTTTACACAGTGCTAATAATGGTCTATTGCAGAAGTAATCTTGCTTCTTAGAGCGTGTTCTTAGTTATATTGTGAAATGTACTGTGTTTTCCTCCCCTCCCCCCACCACATGTATTTTTGTTTATATATAAGATTTTGGAATATCTGGGTCTAGATTTGCCAATTAGGATCAACTTTAATGGCTGCATAGCATCTCATGTCCTGTGTTTTATTTACCCATTCTCTTATTGTTTGACATTTGGGTTGTTCTCTAATTTGGGGGCATTCTAAATAATTTTACAACTTCCAAACAATCTACATTGCTGCAGAGCTTTGTGTGCAGCCACGATTATTTCCTTAGGTGGTGTTTTTTGGAAGAATAATTTCTGTGTCAGGGAGTGCGCATATTTATAAAGCTATTGAATTATGTTGCCAAATTACGCTATGGAAATTGTACTGATTTATACTCCCTGAAAACTAAAAATCTTCCTCCCCAGGAGGCTGGTTAATAATATAGTAGGAAGAACACTCCGGAAAAATATAAAAATAAGAAACTACCCAGCTGGGAGGATCTGGGCAGTTCTGTCTCCCTCCCCACAGCGGTTTCTTCATTTATGCAGTAGGGAAGTTGGGTTATGGCTGGCACTGGCAAACTTTTTCCCTTAAGGGCCTGATAGTAATTATTTTAGGTTCTGTGGACCATATAGCAGTAGTGTTCAACTGGGGGTTATTTTCCATTGCCAATATCTGGAGACACTGTTGTCATCACAACTAGGGAAAGAGTGCCATGGGTGTGTAGTGGGGAGAGACGAGGGGTGCTGCTTAACAACCTGCAATGCACAGAACAGCGCCCCCCCCCCCCAGAGATTTATCCAATGCCAAACATCAGCAGTGCTGGAGCAGAGAATCCCTGCCGTAGGTTCCCTGTCATAACTTCTCAACTCTGTCCCTGAAGTCCAGGAGGAGTCAGGGATGGGTGCCACTGTGCTCCAGTGGAGCTTTGTTTATGGATCCTGAAATCTGGATTTCGTATAATTTTCCCACGTCACAAACTGGTCACTAAAAAGCTTTTTTTTTTTTTAAAGTAACTTAAAAAATATAAAAACCATTCTTAGATTGAAGCCATAAATGGTGGACTGAGTTTGGCCGTCAAGCCATTTTGCTGACCACTGGGTTAGTTGGACTCTATAGCCTCTTGGGTTAGCTGCTCAGAGACTCTGTCAGAGGGAGGCAACAGATGTCACTCCTCGAGCATTCGTTCTCTGCCAGGTGCTGTATGCGGATGGTTATCTTGCTTCCTCTCATGTCAACCTCATGCAAGGTTCTTATCCCTGTTTTAAAGGTGAGGAACTTGAGACCAAAAGAGAGATGAAGTTACTTGTCTGAGATCTCTCACTTACAAAGTGGTGGAGCTGGGATTTGAACCCAGGGATGGCCCCTTCTGGACCCAGAGCATGAAATCCACACACCACCTGGCTCCAAAATGATATACCTCTTCCCCAAACCTAGATGTGTGTGTCTGAGGTTAGGACCAAGGTGAGATGGCAGGGGGTGGGAGGAATAGATGGGACGGTAGGGAAGAATGAGGAGTGTATAAAGGAAGGAGGTTGAGAGAAAGCCCTGCCTCCTGTTGACAGAAGGTACGAAGGAGGCTCCCTGGCTAGGGATGCACCCCCAGTTTGAGCTGTTATTCCCTCGCCATGTTCATCTCAGACCTCACAGCACTTAGCTCCATCAAGTAGCCTCCACTCATGGGCTCCACATGTCTCCTTGTAGGTGTGTTCCCACTGAGTGCCCCAAGGCACTTTTGCCTTCATGAGCCCCTTCCTCCATTAAAAAATTTTTTAAAATCTCGTTTTGCTACTACATTGTTATCTAGACTATTGTTGATTATTATATATCCATTATTCATGCACTCATTTCTTTCTTCTAATTTATAAAGAAATGAAACCCAAAACTTCTTACATCTTTCATGGGCCTCTAGCACTGAACTTCCTATGCTGAGCAGAGTAGCTGCTCCAATGCTGTTTCCCCAGAGTTCTGGGATCAGGTCATGACTGCTCTGAATTCTAGACAAATCTCTTTATTCTCAGAGCTGAGATTTCCTTGTTTCAAAAGTAATAACAATGCCTTACAAATCTGAATCAGGAGGTGATGATGAAATGATCTGAGGTTTCCTTCCTTTGTTCCTTCCTTCAGTCAGCAGATACTATTCTTATTAATTGAGCAGCTACTACATGCCTGGTACTTTTCTAGGTGCAGCATAAGACACTGCTGTGCTTTGAGGAGCTTGTGGTCCAGGTTGAGCTTATAACAAAACACTGGTGAGTCTCAGACATCATTAGGCACTTGATGGGCAGTTTGTCACTTAACAAGCCCAGGAAGCAGGCACTGTTTTCTGCTCCACTACTGATGAAGATGCTGAGGCTCAGAGAGTTTAAATAATATTTCCCAGTGGGTGGGACACTCCCCTTGCACAGTCGAGCTGATCCCTCGTGGTGGTGGTTCCTGTGGCCTGGGCGTCCCTGCTCAAGAGGCATCACTCATGCTTCAGTGACCTCGGGGACAACCCAGTTTCATGTGGCAGCAACTGTGCCCAGACTCTGTCCCGCTCTCTCCGGAAGGTCCCCCGTGGTGTCAGAAACCCTGCCCCACTCCTGACATACCTGTCTTTCGGCCTGAGATCCTCAGAACCCCTGGGTTAATCTCCTGTCTGCTGGATGTCTGACACTATCACCCACCCTGCCCATCAAGCTTGTTCATTGCTCCTCTGAAGTTCGCTTTCCAGGAAGCGCTGTTGATGCAATACGGGTGGTGGAGCAGGACAGCTCTGAGCTTTGCTTGACTCCCCTTCAGGGATCTCCCTACTCGGGGAGACATTAGGGAGGTTGGAGAGGCCAGAAGATCCCCAGGTTCCCAGCTCCCCATGCCAGAAGGGAGTAGTGGTCCCTCCAGGGTGGTGCAGACCTGACCCTCTGCAGCCTTCCCAGGTTACCCACCCTGAGCTCAGTGCTGGCTTTGCTGCCAACCAGCCGTGCATCTCTCTGAGCTCAGTTTCCTTATCTGAGAAATGGGCACATGCATGCCTCCCCATCCCATAATCCTTGGAAAGACAGCGAACACATTTCAGGTAATTACTATGAGAGGGAATCCCTCTGTGTGCAGACTAGCCTAGCCCACCCTCACTTTCATGCACCTAGATCTTCACTAGCCATTCCTCTGAGTGATACAAATCCTAGGCCAGCACCCGGGAGGCTGAGATGAACCAGATCTGCCCCTTGTTCTTGAAGATCATTGCCATCACACACACAGCGATAGCCCAAATCAGCCTGCAGGTGCCTCTCAGGGACAGGTCAGGGCTGCACAGGGTCCCATCCCCTACAGAACTGCCTGTGGATTCCAGGGTAGATAGAACTTTGGGGAGGCAAGTGGGGGGGCTGAGTGGGTGGAGGGCAGCTTCCAGAGCCCCCTCCTTCCCGTGTTGGGCAGGAACTTTATCTTCTGTCCCCACTTCTGGGTTTATTCACAGGAGCCTCTCTCTACAGCACTCATTTTCTTCTTTGTTTTCTAGCCATTTAGGAATGTGTCTAGAAGGAACTGTTTGTTTCCTAGGGAAAAGGATGTCCCGTTATTCTTGTTACCATGTTCCCAGAACCAAGACCAGTGCATGAGCCAGAGAAGGCAGTGAGCAGGCACTCACTGGTGGAAGGAGGGAGTCAAGCAGTGTGAGAGTCAGCAGGAATCACCAAGAAGACTCTTAGTCAATTTGGGCTGCTGTTAGCAAAAGTTCCCTAGACTGGGTCATCTAAACAACAGAACTTTGTTTCTCACTTCTGGAACCTGGCAAGCCCAGGATCAAGGTGCTGACAGGTCTGATGTCTGGTGAGAACCCCCTTCCTGGTTTGCAGTTATATGCCTTCCAAGGGAAGAACAAAGAGAAAGTGTCTGAAAGGGCACTAATCCATTCACAGGGGCTCCACCCTTATGACCTAATCACCTCTCAAAGGACCCATCTTCTAGTATCACCAAGTTGCAGGCTAGGATTTCAACATATAGATTCTTGGAGAGGGGAGAGCTGGACTGGGGGAGGGTGGCACAAATATTCAGTCTGCTATGGAGCCTGTCTCTGTTTTGACCAAGGCCTTAATGCTTTGTTTAAACTTTTTAATTTGGTCACCTTTCATCTGCACAGCCTGCCTCTGTGCTCGGCTCTATCCTTAAACAGTTTGCATGCATTATCTCTTTATAGCATCTTACATGAATCATGACCACCACCTGGGGGCATACACATTACTGATTTACAACAGGTGAAAAGAATGAAGAGCAGTAACTCACCTAAAGTGCCTGACTAGGCAGTGACTAAGCTGAGATTTGAGCTCTTGCTGCGATTCTCATTAATGGGTGGAGTTGGAGGGCTTTTCATGTCCTACCCTTCCTTAGAGGGAACCTCTGTGATCCTTCCTCTCCTTTTTGGCGTGAGGGTCACAGTTGGAGAGGGGAGCCGGGAGCTGGGGGTTGAGGACTGGAGCTGGGATGAGACAGGTGGAAAGATGTTTAGAAGCTTCAAGGGGCTGTAGGCTAACCACCAGCTCTTAGCCTATTGGGATCACTCCATCGCCCCCTTTGTGGACCAGCCAAAAGCAAGGAGAGAAAATCCTGGGTGTCTGTTGTGTTTGTTGAAAATTAGTTATGTGGAATGTTAATAGGTGTGATGGGAGGGAGGGTAAGGTCCCAAGTCAAACACATTTGGAAAGTCTAAGTTATAACAAGTTAAGCAGGTCTCTTTAACTACAAGACTTTTCAAAAGTGATGATATTGGTAATGGTGACTCTTCAAAGCTCAGTGTATATGGCATCCTGGTTTTTTCACAAGGCATTTATCAGGATTAGCATGGTATATGTAATAAGTATTGGGATGCACAGAATTATATCTTACAACCCCAAACACTTTGATCTTGCAAGTCAGAAAGTGGGAAAAATGCTTACCAGGGTCTCCATATAACAGGCAAAGAAACTGAGGTACTGAGAGGTTAGCAGAGCATCCCTAAAACTCAGCCTGATCCCAAGCCCAGTGCTCCTACCAGCAGACAAAGCTTTATTGCAAATCTTCCAACTCACTGCCATAAATATTTTGGAAGAGAAGAGCCTGTCTACCTTTTGTGGATGAACCTTCTTCATTTTGGCTTCATTGTTTCTTTCACTGGTTTCTTTTGCTTATTTCTGGATTCCATCTGAGGCATGAAATAAGCCCATTGTCATTCAGTCCAGTGGCCACTGCCCCATCCCCCGTTAAGTGACAGGATAGGAAGTCTGGGGTTCTTGTCAGCAACACTAGAGGAGCTTTAGTGGATGTCAGAGCCTTGTTGGCCTGGAGAGAGCCTCCTTAAAACCCAGTCAACAAGTTTGTCACAGTACCACTCACCCGAACTCAGGATGCACGCATCTGTCCATCAACAGACTCCTGGGAGAACCTCAGAACTCAGATCCTCTCAAGAGACCAAAATTCCCCGAGATCCCAGAGAATCTGTTTGTCCCTCTCTTTAGAAGAAGCCACCAACAAACTTAGAAGGAAACATGAGATCAGACCTCTTAAATACAGACTGTTTGGCCCATCCTGGAATTAATTGTCAACGTTTAAAACTTGTGAAATTTCATATGAAAATCTGAATCTCTGGTTTCTCAAAGAAAACCCAGAAAATCTGGCAGCACTGGACCCTCGTTCCTGATTGGCCACAAAGGCCTAGAGCCAAGTGGCGGCCTCTGCTGTAAGTCAGTGTGCGGAATGCACCTCATCACAGAACCCGCCCTTCCTGTTTTCTCTCCAACAGCAAGGCAGAATGCCAGCTGCCACCTAGCAGCTGCATGCACTCATTGTTTTAATCTATATTTAATTGGATTAATTATCATAAACAATTTCCTACATCCATGTTTCTATAAAACTTAAGAAAATTATGAACAGACTGAGAGGGCCCCACGTTTCATTTGTCTAACACTGTGGTTGTTGTTGTTCAGCCGCTCAGTCAAGTCTGACTCTTTGTGACCCCACGGACTGCAGCTCGCCAGGTTTCCCTGTCCTTCACTATCTCCCAGAGTTTGCTCCAACTCGTGTCCATTGAGTCGGTGATGCCATCCAACCGTCTCATCCTCTGTCACTCCCTTTCTCGTTTTGCCTTCAGTTTTTCCCAGCATCAGGGTCTTTTCCAGTGAGCTGGCTCTTCACATCAGGTGGCTGAAGTTTTGGAGCCTCAGCTTCAGCATCAGTCCTTCCAATGAATATTCAGGGTTGATTTCCTTTAGGTTGACTGGTCTAATCTCCTTGCTGTGCAAGGGGTTTTGAAGAGTCTTCTCCAGCACCACAGTTGGAAAGCATCGATGCTTGGTGCTCAGTCTAACTTGTAGGCACTGAGATTTCATCTCCTTGCTCTAGATCAAGGATTGCCAAACTATGAGTTGCCAGTGACACCCAGCCCACTGAAGGCAAAATGGCAGAAAGGAAAACGGGGTCTTCCCAGGTGGCTCTGTGGTAAAGAATCCACCTGCCAATTCAGGAGACTTCGGTTTAATCCCTGAGTCAGGAAGATCCCCTGGAGGAAGAAATGGCAATCTGCTCCAGTATTCTTGCCTGGAGAATCCCATGAAGAGAGAATCCTGGCAGGCTACAATCCATGGGGTCGCAAAGAGTTGGTCGCTAAGCAACTGAGCATGCACGCATTGTGGAAAACAGTTTGGCAGTTCCTCAAAAAGCTAAACTTAGAATTACCATAAAACCCAGGAATTCTACTCCTAGATGTACCCCCGGAATAGAAAACAGGTTTTCAAACAAGTACTTGTAGAGAGAAGTTCATAGAAGCAGGATTCACAGTAGTCAAATGGTGGAAGCTACTCATATGCCCATTGGTGGATGGGTGGATAAACAAATGGTGATCACACAGTAGAATATTATTCAGCCATAAAAGAGTGGAGCACTGATGCATGCTACAGCATGGATGGCCTTGAAAACATGATGCTTAGGGGCAAGAGGACAGTCACAAGAGGTGATGGATTGTGATTCCATGTATATGAAATGTCCAGGGTAGGTACATCTACTGAGACTGAAAGTGGATCGTTGCTGGGGGCTGCCAGTGGGTAGAAAACAGGCAGTGGCTGCTTCATAAGCCTTTTGGGGGGTTTGTGAGCATGGTTTGGAACTAGACAGAGGTGTGGTTTGCACAGCGCTGTGAATATGCTAAATTCCACTGCATCCTACACATTGAAATAGTTAATTTTATGTTATGTGAATTCCCCTTCGTTAAAAGAAAAAAAAATCTAGCCCCCTTCCTGTTTTTGTGCTGCCCGCAAGCTAACAATGTGCTTTTACATTTTTAAATAAGTGAAACAAAGGAAAAGAAGAATAATAGTTAATGACTCGTGACCAGTATATGAAATTAATTTTAGTGTCCATAAATACAGCCTTATTGGAAAACAGCCATGCCAGTTCATTTATGTATTGCCTGTGGCTGCTTTTGAGTTATAGTCATAGAGTTGAGTAGCTGTGACAGAAACTATGTGGGCTGAAAAGTCTCACGTATTTTCCTTCTGGTACTTTACTGAAGAAGTTTGCTGACCTCTGGACTAGATCTTTTTTGACCAGGCGACGGAAGTCAGATGGAAATTAGTATCTCAGTTTCCCAGAGGGGAGCACAGTGGTCACCAGTCTTGATCCAGGAGGCAGAGGGATGGACAAACAGGCTTCCCTGGATGTTCAGTGTGTTAGCCCCAGGGCTGCTCCAGCAAAGTTCCACAAACTGCATGGCTTAAACGACAGACACGTATACTTCCCAATTCCTGGAGCCAGATGTCTGAAATCAAGGTACCAGCATGGCCATGCTCTCTCCAAAGGCTCTAGGGGGGAGTCCTTCCTTGTGTCTTGCTGGCTTTTGGGGTTGCCAGCAATCCTTGACTTGTGGACACATTGCTCCAATCTCTGTTTCTGTCTTCATATGGCTTTCTCCTTGAATGTGACGTCACATCCTCCTTCTTCTTTGTGTCTCTGTATCCATTTTCCCCTCTTCTTATAAACCATCAGGTTAGGACCCACACTAACCCATTATGACCTCATCTTAACTTGATTGCATTCGCCAAAACCCTATTTCCAAATAAGGTCACATTCTCACAAATGAACATAGAGAACAGACTTGTGGAAAGTGGTGGTAGGGGAGGAGGGATGTATTGAGTATTGGGATTAGCAGATCCAACTAGTGTATATAGAATGGATCAGCAACAGAGTCCACTGTAAAGAAGAGGGAACTATATTTAATATCCTGTGATTAAACCATAATGGATAAGAAAAAACAAATCAGGTCACATTCTGAGGTTCTGGGTAGACATGAATTTTGGGGGGACCCTATTTAACCTAGTACATCAGGCGCCTCCAAGATCCTTGATTCTGAATGAGTGAGCACAGACTACTGCTGCTGCTAAGTCGCTTCAGTCGTGTCCGACTCTGTGCGACCCCATAGACGGCAGCCCACCAGGCTCCCCCGTCCCTGGGATTCTCCAGGCAAGAACACTGGAGTGGGTTGCCATTTCCTTCTCCAATGCATGAAAGTGAAAAGTGAAAGTGAAATCGCTCAGTCGGAGCACAGACTACTCACGCCTAATTGGAAGCATCCTGAGGCTGAATGGAAGTAAGCAGAGGGCTATTAAATATGAATTAAGCACCTTTTAAGTGCTGGGCATGGTTTTAAGCACTTGATTAATCCTCTGGGGAACCAGTGAGGCACAAAGAGGTTAGACAAGAACTTTCCCGAAGTTTTGCAGCTGACACATAGCGGAGAGAGGATGCCAGCCCAGGCCGCATGACTCCAGGGCCTTATTGAAACTGACGGCCACCTCTCGGGGCTGCTGTTTAAATTTTCATTTCGTGGGTTAAGTAAGTAAACAGTCTCAGAGAGGATAGTGGACTCAGCCACTGGCAAAGCTGAGCTGTAAACTTAGGAAGCAGGAGCTTGCTCTCTCGAGCACACAGGCGTCCCCCTCCCCTCAAGCCCCCACCTTTAATCTCCGTTTCTTCCTTACATTTGTGGAGAAAGTCTTTTGCCTGCCCTCACTCAAGGGTGATATCTAGGGATGAAAGAAGCTAGCGAATGCAAAAAGAGTCACCTGGAGGCTTTGATGAGGCTCCAAAATCCCTGAGCTGGCTCTGAGCATTCACCCATGAAAACCCTTTCAGCCTTTAGAGAATCAAGGTCCTATTGACAAATGTGAAGATGTTGACACAGGCTCGAGGCTGACTGCCCGCCCCAAGGTGAAAGACATATATCAGGCTGGTGAATGTGCTTCCTCGGAGTTCATCAATCCTGCCTTTGTTTTGTGCATAAGTGAGGATGATCACATTGAAGGAATCCATCATTAGGTTGTGTTCCCTTCTACAAGCACAGAGGCACCAGGGAGAGGAGACAGAGGGTGTGGTGTGGTCCAGGAGTGCCTTCAGAGCCCACCTTGATGGAGAATGGGGGCAGGTGTCAGAGCGAAGAGGCTCTGAAAACATGTCTGATTGCATCCACACCCATCCATCAGCCCTGGGTTCAGCCCCTCTTCCTTTCTCCACCAGCTGTCAATCACATGGCTTTTTCAAAACCTGAGAAAATTTCACCTTAGGGTTTGGCTTGCTGAGCTGGAGAACTGGGAACCTGGGGCCCCTTTTGTGAATTTGTTTTCCTCTGTGATATCTGCAGTCACACCATCTTGGAACAGTGGCCCCGAATGCCTTCGACGGCTCAGACTCAGTCCTCAGGATTAGTCTGAAGATGATGAGCCATGTGGCTGGTTGAACCTGTGGCTACATGACTGACCTTTTGATGCCCACAGGAGTCACAGGCTTGGGCAACCTGTCCCAACCCCCACGCTCACCATTCACCCCACACCACTGATAAGTAGTTGGGACCATAGTCAAGAACCCCAAGATGTTTGGGGCTCCCATTTAGTGGTTCCCTTCTTCTTATACACTCTCAGTGTCTTTGGCCTACAGCAGTGATCCTCAACCAGGGGCAATGCTGTCTCTTCCCCACCCACTCCCCAGGGACACTTGACAGTGTTTGGGGACATGTATATGTGTCCCAGATGGGGGTGCTGCTGGCATCTAGTGGGTGAAGACCAGGGATTCTGCTCAACATCCTATAAGGCACAGACAGCCTCCAACAGAGAATTATCCGGCCCCAAGTCTCAGTCATGCTGAGGTCAGGAAACCCTGATCCAGGGCAGCATTCTCAAGGTGCAATCACCAAACTTCACAGCAGTGTCCGCATCACCTGAAACTTGTTAGAAACACACATTCTTGGTCCCTACCCCAGACTCAGTGACTCAGCAACTGGAGCCCAGAAACCAGTATTTTACCAAGCCCTCCAGGTGATCTGACACATGGAGTTTGAGAACCACTGACCTAGGGCAATGCATTTTATAAAAGGCCAAGAGAAGCCCCTGTGGGCCCACGTCTCCCTGCATATACCACAGGGATGCCTCTCTGACCTCAGAGTCCATGTTCACCATCACTCTGTCCCATTTGAACCTGTGCCAGACTACAGATAGCTAACCGTCCACACCAGGGCCTGCATGCTGTGCGAAGTCATTTCAGCTGTGTCCGACTCCTTGCGCCCCTAGGAACTGTAACCTGCCAGGCTCCTCTGTCCATAGGATTCTCTAGGCAAGACTACTGGAGTAGGTTGCTATGCCCTCCTCCAGGGGACCTTCCGAACCTGCGTCTGTTATTGGCAAGCCAGTTCTTTACCACTAGCGCCACCTGGGAAGGCCCACATCAGGGCCTAGTGTTGGTCTAAGAGGCTAAAGAATTTGCGAATTAAATGAAAATACTGCTAAACGGCCAATGGAGGTGAGCTCTCACCTTGGGTTTCTCTGGATGTTTCCGGCTCTTGTGGGCTTGTTAGATTACGTTGCTTGACTCCACAAAGGGCCAGGGCTGGATTTCCCTTGATTTTGATTTCCATGGAATGTTGAATCTTATTCACAGATACTACTGTGCCTGCCTCATCACTTACGGATGCTAGATGCATGAACAGATTCCCTTGCTCCCCCATGGGAAGTTTCTGATAAAGGAAGTAGCAAGAAATTCCTCCCTCCTCCCTTTCGCTGTGTTGGTAAATTACTGAACTCTGAGCTGTAATCACCAACTCAATGGAAATGAGTTTGAGTAAACTCTGGGAGTTGGTGATGGACAGGGAAGCCCGACATGCTACAGTCCATGGGGTCGCAAAGAGACGGACACGACTGAGCGAATGAACTAAACTGAACTGAGCTGCGATTTTCTCTTCTGTAAAATAGGATAGGGTCCTGGTCTTTCTGGAGAATCCTGTGCCTAAAATGCCATGCACAGAGTAGACACTTGATAAACGCCCATTTATACTTCTCCTTTGAAAGAAGAGTTGGGAGGCATATGGCCCTGTCAGTTCCTTATTGCTGCTGTAACACATTGTCATACATTTAGTGACGCAAAACCACATGTACATTCTCTTACAGTTCTGGAGGTCAGAAGCCCAAAATGAGTCTTGGCGGGGCTAAAATCAAGCTTTGTGTCTGCATGGCTGTTTCCTTCTAGAGGCTCCAGGTGTGATCCAGGCATTAGGACATAGGTGTCTTTGGGAGGCCATTGTTCAGCCTACAGTGTCTTAGCCCATTTGAGCTGCTGTAACAAAAATGCTACCGATTGGGTGGCTTAAATAACCAAACATTTAATTCCCACAATTCTGGAGGCTGGGAAGTCCAAGATCAAAGTGCTGACAGGTTCGGCATCTAGTGAAGCTGGCTTCCTGATTCCCTGATGCCCATCCTCTTGCTGTGTCCTCATATGGGCGAAAGGACCAGGGAACTCCCTGGGGTCTCTTTTCAAAGGATCCTAATCCCACCGAGGAGGGCTTCACACTCATGATCTCATCACCTCCCAAAGGCCCCACCTCCAAATATCATCCCATTGAGGATAAGGCTTTCACCATGTGAATTTTGGAGGGACACAGACATTCAGCCCATAACACAGGTAACTAAGGTCATTGGCAGTTCTAGAAATAAAGTCCTTTGTAGGAGACACAGTAGTGAAAGGGCCCCAGCACTAGGTTTGGTGACAGGGTGATGTTTGGGTACTGCCATTCCTGAGGGCATTCCAAAGTTTATGGCAGGTGGGGAGCAGCAAGCACCAACCAGTGTTTCTCAGAGCAGGGCACCTAGATTAGAAGCACCACAGCACCCGGGAACTTGTTACAAATGCAGATTCCCAGGTCCTGATCCAGATGTAACTAAATTAGTTTCCCTGGCAGCAGAGCCCAGTTAATCTGCATTTTAGCAAGCTCTCCTGATGGTTCTGATGCCCATTCAATTTTTTTAAATAGTAGTTTTATTGAAATAGCATTCACATACTTTAAAGTTTACCCTCTTAAAACAATTCACTGGTTTTCGGTATATTCACAGGATTGTGCAACCATCAGTTCAGTTCAGTCACTCAGTCATGTCAGACTCTTTGTGACCCCATGGGCTGCAGCACACCAGGCTTTCCTGTCCATCACCAACTCCCAGAGCTTACTCAAACTCATGTCCATCGAGTCAGTGATGCCATCCAACCATCTCATCCTCTATTGTCCTCTTCTCCTCCTGCATTCAATCTTCCCCAGCATCAGGGTCTTTTCCAATGAGTCAGTTCTTTGCATCAGGTGACCAAAGTATTGGAGCTTCAGCTTCAGCATCAGTCCTTCCAATGAGTATTCAGTGTTGATATCCTTTGGGATTGACTGGTTTGATCTCCTTGCAGTCCAAGGGACTCTCAAGAATCTTCTCCAACACCACAGTTCAAAAGCATCAGTTCTTCGGTACTCAGCTTTCTTTATAGTCCATCTCTCACATCCATACATGACTACTGGAAAAACCATAGCTTTGACTAGACGGACCTTTGTTGGCAAAATAATGCCTCTGCTTTTTAATATGCTGTCTAAGTTGGTCATAGCTTTCCTTCCAAGGAGCAAGCGTCTTTTAATTTCATGGTTGCAGTCACCATCTGCAGTGATTTTGGAGCCCAAGAAAATAAAGTCTCTCACTATTTCCTTTGTTTCCCCATCTATTTGCCATGAAATGATGAGACTGTATGCCATGATCTTAGTTTTCTTAATATCGAGTTTTAAGCCAACTTTTTCACTTTCCTCTTTCACTTTCATCAAGAGGCTCTTTAGTTCTTCTTCACTTTCTGCCATAAGGGTGGTGTCATCTGCATATCTGAGATTATTGATATTTCTCCTGGCAATCTTGATTCCAGCTTGTGCTTCATCCAGCCTGGCATTTCACATGATGTACTCTGCATATAAGTTAAATAAGCAGGGTGACAATATACAGCCTTGACGTTCTCTGTTCCCGATTTGGAACCAGTCTGTTGATCCATGTCCAGGTCTAACACTTGATTCTTGACCTGCATACAGATTTCTCAGGAGGCAGGTAAGGTGGTCTGATATTCCCATCTTTTTAAGAATTTTCCACAGTTTCTTGTCATCCACACAGTCAAAGGCTTTAGTGTAGTCACTCATCTCACACGCTAGCAAAGTAATTAATGGTCAAAGTTCTCCAAGCCAGGCTTCAACAGTACATGAACCGTGAACTTCAACCTGGATTTAGAAAAGGCAGAGGAACTAGAGATCAAATGGCTAACATCTGCTGGATGATCAGAAAAGCAGCAGAGTTCCAGAAAAACCTCTACTTCTGTGCAACCATCACCACTCTCTAATTCCAGAACACTTCTATCACCCCCAAAAGAAACCCCACACCCATATGCTGTCACTCCCTGTTACTCCTCCCTCAAACCCTCAACAGCCATTAATCCACTTTCTGCCTCTGTGGATTTACCTAGTGTGGACATTTCGTGTAAATTAAATCATACAATATGTAGCCATGTGTCTGGCTTCTTTTACTTAGCATAAGATTTTCAGGACTCATCCATGTTGCAGCAGGAATAAGTACTTCATACTTTTTCAGGACCAAGTAATATTCCATTATTTGGATAGACTGCATTTTGTTTATCTGCACATCACTTGATGGACATTTGGGTTGTCTTTACTTTCTTGACATTATCAGTAATGCTCTTATGAATGCCCAAGCTTGAGAACTACTGAGAAAAAGAATTAATCAGAATTCAGAAATCTGGGTCTTGCTTTGCCAGTTCAGAATACAGAGACTCCTAGAGTTAGAGTCACGTTAACCAGACTTTTGAGACTGATGTATAAAGCTGAAATGTATGTTAATGTACAAGGAGAACTCACCATCACCAGTACTGCATTTCTCAAGGGCCACTTGATTTGCCCATTTCCTCTCTGCAGTCTACCCTTCCTGAAGGCCAGATTTTCATTGGGAGGCTTCCTGGTGATTCTGGAATACAGAGGAGGAGGGTTTGCTACATGAAATGTTGAAGACCCCAAGCTGGCATAACCTACTTTTCCTGGGCAGGGTAACGAGGAGTATAGGCAAACTGCCCAGGGATAGATCCTGGCCCCACCACTGGAAAACTGTGTGACCTAGAGCAAGTTACTCAACCTCTCTGAATGTTACTTTGCTTCTCTGTGATTTTGAGATCATAAAAATGACGGTCTTACAGGACTATTGTGCACATTAAATGAGGTAACACCTGTAAAGTGTTTAGTACTAGTGCCTAGCGTGTGGTCCGTGAATCGTGGATATAAACACATTCACGGTGATTAATCATCTCATGTTTGGGAGTAGGTTGCTATAGGGATCGAAGATAACAGAAGTCTGCTCTAAGGTCTGTCTGTGTGACCTTGTATAAGAACAGCATTCTTCTGCTTATAAGTGAAACAACTCAAACTGCTTCATATATTTAAAAATGAGGATGTAATAGAGAAGCTCCAGGGGCTCAAATGATCTGTCTTGGTTTCTCTGCATTCTTCCACTCTGTTTTCTGAATGTGTTGATTTCCTTCTCAGGCAGGCCTTCCCACAGGTGTGCTCAGGTAGCCCTGGGCACTCAGGTGTACAATCCACCAACTTAGCTACTCCAAGGAACAGAAGGTTTCCTTTATTAAAAACGAAAAAAATCCCAGAGTGTTTTGTGGACTCTGGCCCCTCTTGGGTCACATGCCCCTGAACCAATCACAGTGGTCAAGGAGTTGGAATGCTTTGGACTCTCTGTGCCTGGGTAAATGCTCTGCCCCAGGACTGGGAGGTCCAGCCTACCCTGAATCTCTAGGACTGAGATGCTGGAAGGGTTGTTTCCCAGTGGAAAACCAGGCTGCTGTTACTGGAAGAAGGAATAGGCTCTGATGCCAGAGTCCCGCATCCCCTGGATGGGCTGGGAGAGTTGAGCCAACATCTGCCTCCTGGACTCTCTTTGCTTCTCTTTATGGTTGACTAAGGGCTTCCCAGGTGGCTCAGCAGGTAAAGAATCCACCTGCAATGCAGGAGACTCAGGTTCGATCCCTGGGTTGGGAAGATCCTCTGGAGGAGAGCATGGCAACCCACTCCAGTATTCTTGCGTGGGGAAGAATGGACGGAGGAGCCTGGTGGGCTACAATCCATAGGGTCACAAAGAGTCGGACACGACTGGAGCGATAGAGCGCACACATAAGCATGGTCGACTCAGCTCCTCTTTCAGTCTGTCTTGCCATTTAATCGGATTACATCAGGCTCTGAATCTAGATTCCTTCCTAATAGCTCTTTGGACAGGGATTCTCAACTGTAAAACTGTGGCCATTCAGGGCTGGATAATTAATCGTGCTGGGGGCTGACCTGTGCTTTAGAGGATGTTTAACAGCATTCCCGGTTTCCACCCGATAGGTGCCAGTCGCACCATCCCTCAGTTGTGACCCTCCCAAAGGTCCCCAGATACTTGAGAACCACTGCTTTGGGTTAATGTTGTTCCACTGCCCTCTGATCCATTAGGCATTGTGCTAGATTCCCTCTTGGAAGATCAACTTCCTTACCTCCAAGTTCTTGGGGTAGGGGTTCTCTGTCCACCCCAGTACTGACAATACTTTGCTGATAAACTGTGACCCTGTTAGAGCAGAGGTGTCCTGTCTCCATGGCCTCACCTTCAGGGCTGCTGCATCAGGACCAGGATCTGATGTCACATCTCCATCACCTCAGCCCCATTTAGAGATGCTTTGGCGTGTGGGCGCCCCATCTTGACCTTGGAATGTGCTCCATCACAAGGCTGTCTCCACCGTGTCTGCAAACTGCAGACAGTGTGACACCTCTTTGGACATCACTTGGAGCATCACAGAACTGAGAGGGGGAGCAAATCTATCACCTAAAGTTCAGACCCAAAGATGCCTGGCGTCTTGGGTTTCTTAAAGTCAGACTGGGGTCTCTCCCAGCATGCTTGCCTGGTCTGTCCCCAATGAGCCCGCTAAGGCAGTAAATTCCACAAAATGACTCCATGTGGGGAACTTCTCAGCAGCCCTTTATTCTATGGATAATTAACTTCGGCCGAACACTGACTACTGGGTGACTGCATAATTTAAAAAAAAAAAAGTGCCACTGTTCCATGGGGGAAGAATTTCATCTCAGGCAACTCTGAACAGCTCTGATTTAAGATCCATAAGTCCAGTTCAAGGCAATAAATATATAAGTAATTGATGATGTAGTGTGCAAGCAACTTAAGACCCATCCATCACACCCAGGCAAGCGAGGGCTGTGGACACGCTCAGAGAACAGGATGATAGGAGGGGAATAAATGGTCAGAGGGACCTAGACAGTTCTGCTTTCCCCATAACTCACCACTGCTTCTCCAGACTCATGGCCTCGTTCCCAAAAGAGCTTCTTCCACCCCCTAGTTTTGTCTTCTTGGGCCAGAGAGAAGGGCCACTAAGGAAACAGCAGACAAGAACCTGGGTTGCTCAAGGGAGAAGCCAGCCTTGTTGCATACCGACTTTGTACCAGGCACTTCTTCATATTCCAGTGCCTAATTCCTAAGGAAAGCCCACAAGATGGGTTCTATCAGTCCTCTGCTACAGAGGAAGAGGTCCAAAGAGCAGAGAAAAAAAGCATCACAAGGGGAGAGTCAGGGACTGGGACTCAGGTCTGCGCCTGTAATTAATGCCTTCTTGTCCCTCTGCCTCTCAGGCAAAAGAGTGGGCAAGGGCCCCTGGGTTGCCTGGATGGTGGACCATGCCATCCATGAACGTGTTCGTTGCCCATTTCTGGGTCCAGGTGTCAAGCCCAACTTGCAGATCCCAGACTGTGGTCTGCACGTCCCCCCTGCCCCACGCCTGTCACTGATACTGCATTTTCTGTGGCTCTGTTTCAACGTGAGGCCATTTATTAATACAGTTGAAATTGATGGAGCACAGATCTGACTGTCTTCCTCCCTTCACATGGACATTTGCAGTGATGGCAGCGTGGGGCCTCTGTCTGTCAACTCTTGTTTTCTCCTCGTTTAAGCCTGAACTGGGCTCAGTAAGCCAGCCTCTTCCAATTAGCATTTTCCTTGAGGTCAGGGAGAACGGCCCTGTATCTGTGTGGTCTGAGATGGCTTTGCATGACTGGCGGGACCCCGAGCTTCTTCAGGTTTCCAGGCTGCCTCTCCTCTTGCTCAGGGCTCCTCTCCTAGGGAGGGTACACAACAAGACCCCCTCACCGACACTCTGCCGGTCTCTCCTCCTTTCTGAATATCTGAAGAGAGGCCACAGTGCTCACGAATAGGGCTCTGCAGTCCAGGAGTTTTAGGTTAAAATCCCAGAAGGACATATACCGTAGGTGACCTCTGAGCCTCCGTTTTACCATTTGCAAAATGGGATCGTTAGTACCTACCTCACAGGGTAGATTCTTCTTTTGTTCATTCATTCATTCTCTCATCAGTAAGTATTTGTGGAAATGCCACTTTGTACCCATCCCTGTGCTGGCTGCTGTGGATACAGGAGGATATGAAACAGACATGTTATAAAGAATCAGTGCGCTAATATATGTGAAACACTTAGGCCAGTGATTCTCAAGCTTGTCTGTGAATTAGTAGAAGACCTTTTGAAATGTTCAAAGCCAGGCCATACATACCTCAGCATAATTAAATTGAGGATCAGCAAACTTTTAATTAAAGAGCCAGATAGTAAGTATTTTAGACTCTGACGGCCATCAGGTATCCATCATGGCTACTCAGCTCTGCCCTTACAGTGCAAAAGCAGCTGTAGACAGTGGACATGTTGATGTGCCAATAAAACTTTATTTACACAACAGGTTACGGGCCAGATCTGACCCTTGCACTTTAGTTTGCTGACCCCTGAATTAAATCACAGTGCAGGGGAAGAGTCCAGGAATCAGAAGTTCTAGGGTGCTAACAATTGGGGAACCACTGACTTGGGCAATGCCTGGGTCATGTTAGCTATTACAGTTTCTAGGTTGTAGCTCAGAGAAGTCAAGTACCTTGCCCAATTTGGGGGCAGAACCAGGACAATAACCCTGGTCTTTGTAACCCTGAACCCCATTCTTTTGATCATTTTGCTTTTCTGTTTTAAGTTCTTGGAGCCTCAGTGTCTTCACCTGTAAAATGGGATTGATACTAGGCCTCCCTGACACAGTAGCTAAGAGGCCTAAATGTGAACACTGATGTATCTTGCAAGGAGGGACTCTATGGTGAGAGTCAGGAGGAGCTGAAAATGTTCCAGTGGCTCCGGAAACCCTGGGGCCCTGGACAGGCACATGGGAAGAGGTTTGAGTGAGGAAGTGGCGGGCTCTCTTTTAGAGCAGATGAGCTTCATTTGGTCAGCCACCCTAGCTGAGGTCCAAACCCCCACCCAGAGCCTAAGAGCTGGGGCTAGAGCCATGGTTGGATGGCCAGGGCAAAGTAGAGTGCCTGGCTTCCTGAGATCCCTCCCTGGTCCAGGCACTGCAGGGCCCTGGAGAAGTGAAGCCTCCATTTGGAGGGATAGGCTGCTGGGTTATTTTTGCTGGAGTTAACAAGAAAAACCCTTCACCTCTCTTTCAAGCCAAACTCGGAACACGTTCAGATGAGTACTTGGCAGCTCCTACTGTCCAGGAGTGGGTAGTCGAGTGGGTAGTCAGGAGATCAGATGTGTTAGCAGAGGCTCTCATGCAACAAAGCAAGTGACCTGGAGAAGTCAGCACAGGATGCTACAGGAGGGGCATGGCAGGGGTGCCTGACCCTGTGCATTCAGGGAGGGCTTCCTGGAGGAACCGTGCCTGTGTTGGATCTTGGAGAGAGTTGGCATGAGTTGGACTAAGAGAAGTAGGAAGGGAATAGAACATACAGAAGAATGTTCTAGGCAGAAAGACCAGTATCTTTGAAGGGAGGAGGTGCAGAACAGCAGATGCTGGTGCAGAACAGCAGTCCCGCCAGTGGCAGTTTTCAGGCCAGGACTGGCTCTCAGTGCTGCACTTCTGCTGTCTCAGAGGCACTGGGCATTTCTTCCTCTTTGGTCTGGGATCAGTGTAGCCTTCCTCCTCGCCTGACTTGTCTTGGTCACTTGAGTAGACATGATGCCATAACAGAGGTCCTGTGATATACCAAGTCTGCCCTCGGGATTATATTTATGGGATCCACCACCTTCCCCCTCCAGAAACACCACACATATTTCCTTGCATGCGTGCATGCTAAGTTGCTTCAGTCGTGTCTGACTCTTTGCGACCCCATGGACTGTAGCCTGCCAGGCTTCTCTGTCCATGGGGTTCTCCAGGAAAGAACACTGGGGTGGCTTGCCATGCTCTCTTCCAGGGCATCTTCCCAACCCAGGGATTGAATCTGCATCTCTTATGTCTCCTGCATTGGCAGGTGAGTTCTTTACCACTTGTGCCACCTGGGAAGCCCACATATTTCCTTCAGTTCAGTTCAGTTCAGTCGCTCAGTCGTGTCCGACTCTGCGACCCCATGAATCGCAGCACGCCAGGCCTCCTGTCCATCACCATCTCCCAGAGTTCACTCAGACACACGTCCATCGAGTCCGTGATGCCATCCAGCCATCTCATCCTCGGTCGTCCCCTTCTCCTCCTGCCCCCAATCCCTCCCACCATCAGAGTCTTTTCCAATGAGCCAACTCTTCTCATGAGGTGGCCAAAGTACTGGAGTTTCAGCTTTAGCATCATTCCTTCCAAAGAAATCCCAGGGCTGATCTCCTTCAGAATGGACTGGTTGGATCTCCTTGCAGTCCAAGGGACTCTCAAGAGTCTTCTCCAACACCACAGTTCAAAAGCATCAATTCTTCGGCGCTCAGCCTTCTTCACAGTCCAACTCTCACATCCATACATGACCACAGGAAAAACCATAGCCTTGACTAGACGGACCTTAGTTGGCAAACTAATGTCTCTGCTTTTGAATATACTATCTAGGTTGGTCATAACTTTTCTTCCAAGGAGTAAGTGTCTTTTAATTTCATGGCTGCAGTCACCATCTGCAGTGATTTTGGAGCCCCCCCCCGCTCCGCCCCCGCCTGCAAATAAAGTCTCGCACTGTTTCCACTGTTTCCCCATCTATTTCCCATGAAGTGATGGAACCAGATGCCATGATCTTTGTTTTCTGAATGTTGAGCTTTAAGCCAACTTCGTTGCTCTCCTCTTTCACTTTCATCAAGAGGCTTTTTAGTTCCTCTTCACTTTCTGCCATAAGGGTGGTGTCATCTGCATATCTGAGGTTATTGATATTTCTCCCGGCAATCTTGATTCCAGCTTGTGTTTCTTCC